>JAQBSW010006566.1:0-47545 GCA_029291075.1 Eudiplozoon nipponicum | reverse complement strand
GCGAGATGTCAAGAAATGGTCAAAACAATGTCTAGAATGTCAGAAATGCAAAGTGACGAGACACACAAAAGCGGCGCAACAAGTCATTCAAGTGCCCAAAGTCCGGTTTACGCACATACACGTTGATCTGGTAACCTTACCTGCCGTGAACAACATGCGATATTTACTGCCAATACGGGATCGCACCACTCGGTGGTATGAGGCCATACCACTGCCAGATATGAAGCAAGACACTGTCAGTTATGCTTTAGAGCTCAATTGGTTCGCTCGGTTTGGTGCCCCAGCTGAAGTGACAACCGATCGTAGCCGCTACCAGCTCTATGTAGGGAGAGAGGAACCCCGTAAAGGACCCCTACAAATTAATTAATTTATCATCTCAAGATACGATGTCCTTCGTCAAGAATAGTAATAAGACATCTCAATGTGCACTAATTTCATATAAGCTGCGCAAAATTTTTGTAGATGAAGAACAGTGTTTAGTCAACTTATCGTCAGTCACTTTGTTCGCTGATGTCTACATTTGATTTACTTGCAGAATGGCGCTTTCATGAAGTCAACAACTTTCCATGAGTGAAGTACTCTGTTCAAGCTTGTGGTCATGGTAAATTTTATAAACATTTATTTATTTTTAGGCTTTGAACAATTAATGTGTATAATGCCCTAGTCTTCAATTTTAAATGAAATATCATTAATATGAAAACATTGAATGGTCAATTTAAAAAAATTTAAACAGAAAAATCCAAAGTTAAATAACGCTCTACTAAATTAATTATTTGGCATGGAAATTTAACATCCGAGTTTTCTTCATTTTAGATCTAAATATTTTCATGTTAAAATTCAAAGTTATAGAGTTTATATTTGAAACTGAGTAAATTTTATTTTCCGGGGAATTAGATCCTTATTTGCTTATAACTCTTTTTGAATGCTAACTGCTTCAGAATTTATTGTTAAATTACTTAGTTGTAACAATGTCCGATTATAAAAATGATGATCTTTTGGGTTTATCAAATATTTCATTAGGTATTTGTGTTGCACCCGTGGCTAAGTTTAACAAATTTGAGAGTAAGGTGACCACCCAACTGTCCAATTTCAGAAAAGTAATTAATGAATTAAAGGATGTAGGATTCTATGCTACCATCGTATCGCCCTCATTGTCCCCATAAATCATCGCAACGGACATCCGAGCCCCTGCCAGCATCAACCGTAGAGTACCGTTAAGACCCTACATAACATTTTATCAAAATAGATTAAAGAGACCAAGCTCCGGAAAATCAGTCAGTGGGCCATAATCAGATAATTGTTCACCTAACATTAACACTAGGAAAATTCTCCATAGTTATTATAAATAGAATAAAATTAAGAGAATAACTAAAGACAATTTTCCCATTGTTAAAGTTAATATTACATTTAGCACACGGACAAACATGAGGCTGGATGCTAAATATTAATAACCAATTCTCTCCAAATCATTTATAGTCTACAAATTCTCATGTATGTGCGGTAGCATATATATATATATATATATATATATATATATATATATATATATATATATATATATATATATATATATATATATCTAGGCACCCCAATTGTCAAAAGTTGCAAATTGTGAAAAATATGGCCCGTGCAACTGATGTTTTTATGCTTTAGCGATACCTTGATCGCATGCCGAGTAAGACTAGAGGACATGCGGTGGGCCATTCGGATTTTTCGCTCGACACCCTCAGCGCCACGTTTAACTCGTTCGATGAGACCGTCACACTTATAATTGAATGTTGTAGTTTTTTTTGCGCATCAAATCTCAGGAACTTTAGGTTATCGTAAGATAGGTATGTCATGAAATTTGGACCTTGATCAGTGACTAATACGACTGGTACATCAAATATTTCTAGCCGGTGTAACAAGAATGCATAGGTAGTGGTCGCCTCATTTTGACCAATAAGCGGTACTGCCTCAAGCTATATTTTTGTCTCGATCAATTATTTACATGCAAAAATGAAAGTCACGTACTTTAGGTAGAGTGATTAAGTGATCAGATGTAAATCTAAAACGAGAGTTCGGCGTATCCAAATAGTCTAAATCCGAGTGAGTACGACGAACGACTTTTATGAGTTGAACTTGTCGGTCTGCTTTGTCCTATATGGTAAAATCTCGTCAAATGATAGGGCAAAAATTGTTTTAACGTAAAATCAATCTAGTACGAGCCACACCAGGAATACTCAACTTGTAATATTTATGAAATAGAAGCCAAATTTTACTAACCACATTTCCTTTGATATTATATACCCAGCTTGAAGTTACAAAATCTATCAGGATGTAATCGTCAGCACTATGCAAGTTCTTTGTCTGTATCTTGTTTCGTATGGATGTCTTTCTATAGTGACCGTTTGGCATACGGATAAACTTATAAATTTATTTCAATGAAAAATAAGCAAAGAGCCACCATATTCTCTTTGCCATTTACATGACTAATGTTGAAGTTAAACTTACTAAAATGGATCATTTGCCATATATCACATTGCGGATAATTCTGTGAGCATTTCTGTAAAGCCTACAAAAACGAACCGTTGTTGATTTTATTATGAAGGTGTAACAGAGGAAATATGATACCATTTGGAGGCAGGTGTCATGCGGAACTAGTAGTTATCTTTCCATTTCTAAATATTTATTTTATGCTCTTTTTCACTTTTCAAGAATAAACTGTAATGGGACGCATTTTGCCTTCGACATCGAGTTCAAATGTAACGTCCAATGGCATCATTTATTGGATAACAATCTGGAGTTGTAATATTTTTGGGGGCAAGATAGTCTCCACATTATCGCTAATCTCCAATGTATCGCTTGTCTTACATGTGAATTAATGATGCCCATGGACTAGAATTAAGCGGAATCCTAATGCCTCTAGCGTCTAATAGAAATGGACTTTGTATGATGTAAAGTTTTATTATCTAAATGTCGAACTCTGGTATTGACCGATGCGCCTTTTGTTGCTATACTATGCGGCATAGTCAGTCTAGGTGTACTGATGGAATCTTCAATATTAATATTTATGATATTCGGAAAAATGTTGAGGATTCTCACGTAATGGTGTTTGAGCGGATTCCAACGAGTCATTAGTCCTGAGTGAAAAACCAGGGAATTGCTATTATAAACAAAGGTATGTACACTTATATTTGTGAATGAGTCTAGCATGATATTTATCGCTATGCCAATTATCAACCCATATTTCGAGAGGCAATCTAAGTAGAACATACAATAGTGTACGTCCGCGATGGCGAACGACGACGGAAACATTCAGCGTAGGCCTAGTGATACTCTGAGATTCACCAAGTCATGGGTATCAATTGCCTATTTGTCGGGAGCATTTAAATTTACATCGGTGCGGCAAGTTACTTTAAATGTTGGCGTCACTAAAGATTTTTGGGTTCCTGTACATTTCTACGAACGCACAACTCGCGAGTGGATCCGAAACAACCATAAACAACGCGGTTTGTTGGCTGATAGCAGTGATACACGCTGGTCTCACTACTTCTATACTTCTCTGTTTGTAAGTCTAAACATCATTCCTAGGTATATTGCTTGTGGGCCCATGAATATTCAAACACGTTAATATCTTTAATTACTGTGTGTTGCAGATAACAATATATATGCAAGTATGCATTAGGTGTTGCGAACCTAGTAACAAATAAGTTCAGTTGTGACCAGAAGGATAAAGCAAAGACAGCATGAACGGAAAGTATAATCTCATGCACATTTGTTTCGTACTTACTGGCGACTCATCAGTAGGAGCCGGTATTACGCCCTTTAACCACTATATATTTGGGTGAGGAACGTGGGATAATAGGACGGTACAATCTCCTAGACGAATGTGTAAACTTACAATACTGAAACTAACATCATATAAAGTCTTCGACAATGCGACTTGAAAGATAACTCACAATATATAATATATATCCAGAGTCTGTAAAGGATAAAAACACAATGGCAATTGTGTTAGTAAGCGATACCAAAATTGTGTGTACCGAAAAGGTACATAGTTCTAACACTATGGTTGACGAGTCGGCACATGGTACCAACATGATGCAAATAATTTTATGCTATAATTAACCGAAATTGAGAAATACAACTTTTCCTGTACACATATTGCTCAACCAAATCCATACACTCTGGCCTTGATCGATATCAGTTATCACATTTCGCATTAAGCATGACATCATTTAATTCAATATATAACAGTTAAATACTGTTTGTTGCGGAGAACTAATATATATGCAAGTATGTATTAGATGTTGCAAACCTAGTAACAAATTAGTTCAGTTGTGACCAGAAGGATAAACCAAAGTCAGCATGAACGGAAAGTATAATCTCATGCACATTTGTTTCGTGCTTACTGACGACTCATCAGTAGGAGCTGGTATTACGCCCTTTAACTACAATGTATAGGGGTGCGGACTGTGGGATAATAGGACGGTACAATTTCCTAGACGACTGCGTAAACATACAATAGTGAAGCTAACATCATATAAAAACTTCGACAATGTGGTTTCAAAGCTAACGTACACTTTTGTGATAGTAACCGATACCAAAATCTTTGTACCGAAAAGATATATGGTACTAACACTATGGTTGACGAGTCGGCACATGGTACCATCATGAAGCATATAATTTTATGCTATAGTTCACCGAAATTGAGAATTTCAACTTTTTCTGTACATCTCTTGCTCAACCAAATCCATACTCTTTGGCCTTGATCGATATCAGTTATCACATTTCGCATTAAGCATGACATCATATAATTCAATATATAACAGGTAAATACTGTTTGTTGCGGAGAAATAATATATATGCAAGTATGTATTAGATGTTGCAAACCTAGTAACAAATTAGTTCAGTTGTGACCAGAAGGATAAATCAAAGTCAGCATGAATCGAAAGTATAATCTCATGCACATTCGTTTCGTGCTTACTGACGACTCATCAGTAGGAGCCGGTATTACGCCCTTTAACCACTATATATCTGGGTGCGGACTGTGGGATAATAGGACGGTACAATCTCCTAGACGACTGTGTAAACATACAATAGTGAAGGTAACATCATATAAAGTCTTCGACAATGCGCTTTCAAAGCTAACGTACACTTTTGTGATAGTAACCGATACCAAAATTTTAGTACCGAAAAGGTACATGGTACTAACAGTATGGTTGCCGAGTCGGTACATGGTACCAACATGATGGATATCAATTTATGCTATAGTTCACGGAAATGGAGAATTACAATTATTTCTGAACACCTGTTACTCCAGTTAATCCGTACATCCTGGCCTTAATCGATATCAGTTATCACATTTTGCAGTAAGCATGACATCAATTATTTCAATATATAACAATTATATACTGGTTATTGCGTAGAACTAACACATATGGTTAACTTTGAAGACGTCAATACAAGAATGACCAAATCTGAAACATCAATTTACAATTTAGCGAGAAAGACTTATACGAACAAACAGGCACAGACACACAGACATATACGCATATACACGTGCTAATCTTCCAAAACAAGAAATAGAAATAAAACCAAGTCAGATTTGTTGCCACGCATATAATCAAATGAAAACCCAGAATGTATATAAATTGAAAATTGAAAGTAAAGTTTAGCGTACATGAGATTAATAGCCTTAATCCACGTTGTTAGTAACGTGTTTTTTCTTCCTGGCAACAAACTAAAGAGGAAATAACAGAGGCAGTGACGGAAGTTTTCAAACATTATTAGCGTTTAACACTGCAATCCACACTGGCGCTGTTACCATGTGCAGAATACAATTTTGCGCAACAGGGTGAAACGATAAACTACAATGGGAAAAATATCACTCGTACTTATTACTGTGAACAATGCGCACAAATGGTTAATTCTCAAGCCATCGAGACTATAATGACTAGATATCAGACATCCATTTGCAATACAGCATGCAAATAGACACACACAAACACAAACACATACATACTTACCAATTAGCCAAAGCAAGAAATAGAAGTAAAAGCGAGTTAGATTTGTTACCACCACCATAATAAATTGAAAGCCCAGAATTTATATAAAGGAATGATTGTAGAGTGATGTTTCGTCTTCACGAAATAAATGGCCTTTATCCACTTTGTTATTGTGTGTTTTTTCTTCTTAATTAGAAAAATACTGTGTTATATTCGAAGGCAATGGACAAAATAAAGATTATTAAAGAGCGTGTTCAGCTCTTCACCCATAAGGAACTAAACACTTATATTGCAGCCAACTGTTTGTGTGCCAAACTTATAAAAATAATTAAGTTCTTCAAATCGTGTTTACAATCAGATGTTGTGCCAAAACGATTCCTCAAACACTTCAGGAGAAATAACCAAAATGACGAATAAACTTATAAGTCGCTAATTTATTAATGCCATCAAGGACAACCCATCAAAACTGCAAGATGCTGAGAGAATCATTCAATCTCTGGTTTGTCAGATTGCAAGACTGAACGACAGCGAACACACCGCTTTTTCAACGAAGATAGAAACCCCGATGTAAATAACAGCTGACAAAGAAAATGAGGACCTCACAAAAGACCTGGACCAATTTCCTACACAATCGAAATTTCCTACAAACCCAGACGCATTTATTCACAATTATTCAAAAGTGATCTTGTCAAAACAAAAGAAAGAATTACTCTCCTTAGCAGCAAAATTCTGCATAGTCAAGAAAAACCTAAGTTAACGTGACTTTATTGACATTCAGGCTTGAACGGAAAATTCTTACAATGAATTAACGGAAGACACCGCCTCGTGCTTTCAATGCTAACAAGGACTGAAAGCTGAGACACTTAGCGCACTAGAACAATACAAGATGGAATTAAATGGAAGCCAAATCATCACAAAAATCACATAGACGAAGTCAGAAAACTACAATCAGAGAAATCCATACGACTTGTCAAACCCGACAAAGGATCAGGAATTGTTATACTTGAAGAGAACGCTTATAGAAAGTCCATGAACTATATTATGAATGATCAATCTAAATTTAAACAAGACATCAAAAACAGAAAGATGATTCAACAAATATCGAATCAAGAATTAATGCAATTCTGAAAAAGATGGAAAAAACACGTTTTCATATCGGTGGCTGATTCCGATATTAGATCAAAACTCATAGAAGGCATCCAAAAGGCAAAACCCGTCGGAGCAAACACCGCAAGATTGTACGGCAAACCAGAAACTCATAAAGCCTTGACAGCCCCAGGAGCTCCTCCGATGCGGCCTATTATATCAATGATCAACGATCCACAACATAAACCAGCCAAGTTTCTCTGCAAAATACTTCAACCAATACGAAGCATCATAAACGCAAACACAACCAAGAACTCACTTGAACTAGCAAATGAACTGAAGGAAGAACATCTACAGAATAAATTGGTCTCGCTTGACGTTCCCATCCTTTAGAGTATATATATATATATATATATATATATATGTTGCTATATAAGTGAACGAGATTAATATTCCTAGAATATATCAAAACTGATAGAGTGTCATCGAAACAGTCTTTTGAAAATGCAATAAAATAACCCTGGTAGACCACATTTTCGCTATTAATACATAATGATTCAGCAGCGGCAAGGACATAATTTGGAGTATTTACACAAAATAAAATTTAACACAGTCTTAGAACTTATGCATAGCGTCATATGTCATATTAATTTGCTTTAAATAGGCAAGCTTTAAAATATAAATTTAATCAATTCAATATGCGAAGTTAAAATTATTTTCAGCAACAAGCTATGTTTTGTATCTTCTTCTCTTCAATTTACAGCAAATAAAAATTTTAATTTTTTCAGAAGATAAACAGCCAGAAAGGTGAAGCGGTGAGATTATATGAAATCGTTTTTGTTCATCACGTCTAGTTTAAGCTCAATGCAAGAAGAAGTAAGTTTGGGAAATTAATATTAACTTCCATTGTTGCAAAAAAAATAATTAATCCTTTCTGAATCATTCACCGTATCATCCATACATAATGCGTGATACATATATCCTACATGTGGTTATAATATAAAATGATAAAAAGTAATCAGCAAGAAAACAGAAAAATTCTTAAGAAAGATGTCTACATTTTAAGGATAAGAGAAATATTAAAAACTTACGTAAACAATCTGTCAAACAAAATATAATTTGAAAAATACGAAGCGTATTATTTTAATAGGAAATAATTAATTATGCCCAAACCCAATTAAAACTTTAGATATTCCTAAGAAATTGGCTGACAGTTAATTCATATCGTAAACAAAAACATACCCCTGGAAATTGATTTGCCGAAACACATATTATAACCGTTGTGTAGCCGTAGAAGAGGACCTAATTTCTTAACTAGATGTTGTTTCCACATTTGAGGACAATCCAGTACATCTCGATGTTGGATTACATATACCGTAAGTAGTTGCAAATGTTTTTATATTAGATGTGGTCTACAATTCTAGAGAGATTAATTAATGACTTTGAGTAATTAGTCATCGTCGTTGTTGATTTTGACGTCGTTGATTGATTTTAGTCGTCAGCGTTGTTGTTTTGATCTAAGCGATCGTTCTTCTACGTCGATTCCTAATGTTCTCATATTAATATTTGTGGCATTAATTTCGTCTTTCCGATAATATCTGAGTGTTATTAGCTGAATTAACGGACTCTATAAAACGGCTTTAATTTTTAGAACTATAATATTATCCTGGATGATAAAAGTGGAGTTGCCTTACGCAGTATTTCATTTAATTCCGTCTCATTAATATACATCATTATTTGCTTACTCTATATATGCCAATCTTCAGTAAATTTGTAATTTTGAGATTTGCATGAAAAGGCTACAAACTACACCGAATCTAAGCCCATATTGGTTTCTCACATGAACTGTATTTATCGTGTCTGCTTATATTCAAGAATAATTGCGTTATTTATATTAAAGTTTGCATAACATACCTTTTAAGGTTCACAGGAACCGTCCCTCCAGATTTGGCCGATTTCCTATTTGACGCAGTATGAAATTTCTTCTAACTGAGATCAGAATGTTACATATAATAAATTGGATTACAACACAAACAAACTAGCAATGAATCTCCTACAAATATCTAAATGTTTGTTTTAATTTGATAATAGTTATTCTGAAGCAACTGGCATTAAAATTTTTATAGCATGCAATTTTACCGCCTTACGCAAATTCTTCTTAAACAACTAAAAATCACCTAAGATACTCCATTAAAATATGTATCACAAGCAAAACGCAATTTCTGCCACAACTTCTTTGTATTCTCTAATTAGTTATAGCCAGCTCGTATTACCTAATTATCCTAAATAATTGAACAATGGTTGCTCCAATTAAACAATTATTAATTTTTGTAAGGCATACTATAAATCTTCCTATGCCACAATCCATCTAGTCGAAATCACTTAGAATTCAGAATGCAAAGTACCAAAAATTTTACCACAATTGCCAGAATACGTCTCCTAAATTTACAGAACGAAGAAAGATTAACCTACAAACCACACCGATCTCGAAGTTCATGTCAGAAATGGTTGAAGAATTCGTCGAAATAAAGAAACTGCTGATTCAATATGAAACAAGCTGAGATGCACGGTGCAATAGACCGTGGATTGTGTACTTAGCTTGATCGTACGGCACTAAAATTATTAGATCTCATCGTATACTTCGCCGCTCTACACGTGGCTGGAAAAGAAATGTATTACTTCAGCCGAATTCTGTCGACAATGAAATGAGGCCATCAAATACGATATTGGAAACAGATGCAAACACAATTCTTGCTGAAGTTAAAAAAACCGTCATATGTACTATTCAAACTTCTTCGTCATCTTTTTTGCCTAATCTGGGAATCTTGGGTAATTTTCTGGATTAGAATTCAGTTATACACCTCTTGATCCTGAACTAAGATGACTCAAAAATATATAAACTAAAAAAGAATTGGCCTCAAATTTCTTTACGAAAAAATAATAAATATGTTCAAATATATAATTTAAAAGTTCCAAAACGGGTTTCCTTTCATTCTCGAACAATGTTTGCTCGAATATTTATGAATACAACGAAGGAATTTTCCTCAAAAATCTTCACGCGACTCTTATTCAGTTGCCTAGATTTCAAGATATACAAGATTGAATCACCCATTTAAGGTTATATCTAAAAAAACTGTGAATATGCCACCTAAAATTGTCCGCCTTTTATAAACTAGCGATTGAGAATGAAGGAATTTTATAATAACTAATTTTGACAAATTTTAGTACCGCTTTCATTTTGTACGAAAACGTTTTGTTATGAAATAATTCGTAAACGAAATCAATCCAACGTCTTTATGAGTGAACATTTCGATCAGTTTGTAGAAGCTCAAACTTAATCAAAAGTTGTTTATTTCAATGACATCGTGGTTCATTTGATAACATTATTTGGAAAGGATTGTGAAACCTTATTGCGTTTGGTTGAGTCCGAGACATATTCTTTTAAAATTAGGGAAAATTTACTTTGCCGTTATAGACAGATTGCGCTCCTGCAACATATTCACAGACAGTGGATTTACGTATTGGGCTAAAATAAGATTTTCCATACACCACAGACAAACTGATTTATTCTATTGAATGGTTATTGAGAAAAGTTCTTAAATTAAGTGAGTAACTATGAGACACTACAAATACTTGGGTGTCGTACCTTGTTTACACAGATGGCATTGATGAATTTGGTAACAAGATTACAACTCGTATATTTTCTGCTAAACATGCTTCCTACTACGTTTTACAAGTATTAATTCAACTAAACATCAATTAATCCACTGCATTCTATGATCCCCAAAACGGAAGCTAGATTGTCTCTTCAGTGGGAAAAGTTTTATCTAATGGATTTGTCAAAGATAAAGAATTAACTTGCATAAATTACTCGACAATAATTCTGGACCTATATAATGCCATCAAGAACCGAAGTGAGATTAGATTTAAAATATTTGTAAAGCAGCCCGTTTTCCCTGAAAAATTCTCAACGCAGCCATTACGTGCCAATGAAAATACAATTTATAAAATGCTATAATTAGTACCTAAGGCTAGTTTTAAGAGTTCACGAATGCGATAGAATATTGAACGCTTAATTTTGCAAAAGTTGTAATAAATCATTACAATTATATGGGCCCCTAAAAAGAAGCATTCTTATTGGCTTATGTAGGCTCTTGGGAAACCCGTCGAAGGACAGGTAGAGTTAAGTCAAGCTCAAGTTTCCGGCACAATTTCGCGATGTAAATTAATTAAAACGGTAGCTCCCCAGGATTACTGAGGAATTTGAACGTTTATGGCTAATCAAAGACAATGGCTCGACATTTTCGTTTGTTAGCAGAAACAGTTTATTTTGGACAGCAGCAATTGTAAACGTCGATGGAGCTGTTCAACTGACAAAATAAGGTAACAGTTAAGCAGAGTTTTTTAAAGACTATTCATTCTTGAACTTTATACAACCGTTATGCTAAAATTTTACTACAACTAATGTAATATAAGATGGGATTTTCAAAAGCATTAACATGAGCAAATTGGACTCAAATAATTTAAATTGGTAAATTCAAAACATCTGGATCTTAGTCAATTAAATATATTTCACAACATTTTCGTCATATATATGGAGAATTTTGTACTTCAAATGAATGAATAATCACGAAATGGTACGAGTCAAAATTATTATAAAATTACTACTCAAAATAGCTAAGTGATATTTCATTACATTTTTGCATATTACGTATGTTTGTATGTCAAAAATTGATGCTTAAATCTATTGAGGTTGTATTAGATATGCTGAAATTTAATTTAAACTCTACATACTCTAGACTATTAATTGTATACATAACATGTGAAATGACATATTTTAGTTGAGACAAATTAATCAAATGCGTTCTTAATAGCATTACTGTGATTTTTTTTATAAACAGAATGTTACAAATGATGTAACACGGGAGTGGAGTGCAAAGCATATAAATCCAGCCTCAGACCCATAAGTTAAATGATACATTGAAATATCAGTTAAAGGATGAAATTTGGAATGATATTACTATCCAAAACTGCTTATTTAACGAAAAGAAAATAAGCCAACGTAATGGCTCAACAACAATTCGCCGACATGTTTCCTAAATTAAATTCGAATTTAATCCACGCGGCACCAATTAAAACGAACAAAATTGCCGTTAACCAATGGCGTGTGTGCTTTCGTTTTCAATGCTATATAAACACGGTGCATTTACTATGCTTATCATAAGTCAAGTTTGATTCCTGCTGAGCACTACGTGCACGGGCTGTCTCCTGTCACACTGACTGTTCACCTACGCTGACGTCTGGACTTGCTTTACAAACAGAGTCACCTAGTTACGCCAATCTTGTTGCTGCGCAAAAAGTGAGACGGAGCAACGTCTATTTATTGGATCTCTACGTGTGCCGCTCACCATGGTGTTTTCGTATATCTTCAACGAAACAATTCTGAGCCTTTGCGCAGTCTCTCGGTGCTGATTTCAACGTCACAACAGAAAGAACAGCTGCCAGTCAACCAGAGGCTGTCTCAAGTGTATGGCATTTGCCGAGAAAGCATTGCTGGTCCTAATAAGGGCCACCAGAAATACTTATTCTCAGTCTTCACAGCACCTAACCACTTTATAACGTCATACGGCATTTACTTGAATCTGGGAGCGTTTACAATTTGGCGACCGCGCCAGGATTCTGAGAACAGTCCTTTTTTCTGGACTTTTTTTATATCGCATAACTTTTGGCATAAATACAATCGATTGTATTTATTTTCCATTTTATTATAGTGGGAATAAAGTTAATCGACATTAACGCATAACACAATTTTTTTACCTGGTTGTGAATCCTTCTTAAGTCGAGGTCTTGTAGGCATTTTTGTTTTGAAGCCTTTTTTATGAATGTTTTTTTTATAGCTAAAACTGTGCCAAACTATAAAAACTGGACACTTTTTTTTATCTTGTCATTTTCTTTGCTGCTCCAAACAAGTAAACTGTGCATGCCAATTGTGATTTTGTGAAAGCACATTATTTTTTACTGTTCCAAACTGGTAAAATGTGCACAATGATTTGTGATTTTGTGAAAGAACATAATTTCGTCAGTTTTCTGCGTGCGTCGAAGCTCATCCCGTCATTTTTCAACTGTGGAAGCAGATTTTGATTTCGTCAGTTTTGTGCGTGCGTCAAAACTCATCACGTCAGTTTCGACTGTGAAAGCAGATTTTAGTAAGCGTTTTGTTTCTCGTTTTTTACATACATTTAATCTTGTCTATAAATTTGTGCTTTAAATATCCATTTAGATTGTTAGAATGTCAGGTCCATTTTTAGACATTAATGTTCCTGTATGGGATGGAGATTGCAAATTAGTCTATATGTGCGTAGATTCCGCTTTCTCCACGTTTCCAAATTATGACAGTCATCAAAAACTGTCAAAGGGTTTTGCTTAACTACCTTAAGAATTGTAGAAACGTATTTGTCTGAAGATTGAGGCCACAAGGAATCTACCCAATCCCATTTAGGGCCTCCATAATGAAGTAGAATCCTTGCTGGGTCCCACTGAATCTGAGCAGATAATAAATAAATATGTGCAGTTATACATGCCAAACCTTTGCCCCGTTGAGATTTTAAGGAAATTTTGCATACGGTGTTACAATACTATTATATCAGATAATGAGGCTTAGGTTGTTTTTTATTAACATTCTTAACTAGTCATTAAAATTGTTCGAAAGACAGTTCCCCAACTCTCTATCAATAGATGACTTATCAGAGAGATGCGAGTTAGAATTTAGTTTTTTTGATTCTAAGTTAAATTTGTCATTCTTTTGTCCTTCCCCGCAGGATGATAGGATCACCTCTTAACAGAGGATAATATTTAACATGGCTAAATTTCTAGAAGGATTAGCTATAAGGAAATCCGAGCTAAATCTGGTAAGCGCAAGACCCATTTTTCCACCCAAACCATGAAATAACTGTAGGCGGTGATCTAGATCCCCGCAATATTTTAATAGATATGTTCCAATGAACTGGTGCTAGAATTACCAGAAGTTTTTTCTCCATGTCAAGTCAGTCTCTGCAATTCGGAAGAATTTCCGAATAAATGCCAATTTCCACAGTTGACGGGAAAGGCCACAGAACACAGGCGGAGTGGAGCATCAGGATCGGGAAACGTATAGCGCAGAAAGTAGCAGACCGTACTTTCTGTGCATCAATGGTATCAACGGCGCTACTAGAAAATAATCACTGACCATCGGACATTCCTATTGACTATTTTCGTCCAAACCGTTTATGAAACACATACAGCCGAAGTGACAAGGTCAGTTACAATGTCCAGCCTACATGTTTGCACGACCCGGCCAAACAACCCAACGATATTTTTCATCTTCTTGATTTCAGAATTGGCAAGGAATTCATTGTAGAAACAGGTGCAGCGGGCTCTGTTTGTAAAGGTGATTTAATGGCCGAGATGTTTTTAAGTGTTTTACTTGCAACAACTACGTGCATCATTCAACAGAGATATCAGCAGCTCTTCGAGATCAAAAGTCACTTTCCGCTCTCACCAAATCCGAGCTACGAGGCTCCAAAACGATTCACAATATCGTCACAGAAGGCCAACGTATTGCATTCAAGAAGCGACCACTGGAAACTGCTAAACTGAAAGATGCCCAAGAAGAATTTTCATGGCTATGAGAAGAAAGTATCATCAGACCATCAAAAGTTCATGGGAGTCACCATTGCACGCAGTCTTCAAATCACACGGGTCGTACAGAGGCTGTGGAGATTACCTCAAGTTAAATTCAGTGACCAAGTCTGATGCCTATCTTATTCCAAATATTAACACATTACTTGAAAAACTCAGCGGCAGCAATTTCTTCTCAGTGATTGACCTGAGACAAGCCTACCACCCCACCTCTGTAGCGACAGAATATATTAAACAGACTGCGGTCATCACTTCATTTGGTCTTTTCGAATAACTCTACATGCCTTTTGGACTTAAACAAACATTTCAATGATTCATGGATAACATATGTCGCGACGACGTCAAATATGGTATATCATATCTCGATGAGATAATGGTTTGCATTCCAGACTTAGAATCTCATGCCAAGCATTTACGAAATGTCCTCTCACACTTATCGAACCACGGACTCAAGATCAACTGTGACAAAACGAGATTGCAACCACATGCGTGGACTTCTTATGGCATCGTATCATGACACAAGGTTTTGAACCTTCGCCGTCAAAGGCAAATTTAATCAAGAATTTCAAATCATCGAAAACTGTTAGTGAGTTGCAGACATATTTGGGAGTCCTAAACTTCTGTCAAAAGTTCCGCCCCGGCCTTTCAAGACAACTTTATCCGTTGTGTAGGCATATGCGGAATCTAAAAGTACTTATCAAAAACTCTATGATTTCTTGGTCATCTGAATACGAAGAATTACTTGGACTCGCCATCAATTCTTTAGCAAATGCTACGATGCTAAGGAATCCAGATTTTTAACGACCATTACAACTCACAACAAATGCTTCTAATATCGCTATTCGAGCCAAGTTGGAACAAGAAATCGACAGGGTTTGCAAGCCTTTGAGTTTTTATTCCTGTTCTACCCAACAAGTAAAAACAAGATACGCCAATTTCGGTTGAGAACTCCTTGCCATCCACGACGCATTATGACATTTTATCAGCATCATTGGCAGCAGCAGATTTGTTGTTTTTACGCTACCGTTAGGTAGCGCACTTCGAAACGCAACTTCAACTGTCGCCATGTAACCTGCCAGAGTGGAAAGACAGCTGTCTCGTATAAACAAAAGAAAATAGGACATCTTTCATTTCAAGGGCGAACAGAACTTCATTGCAGACGCACTTTCTAGGCCAGACATCTTGCTACAACAACATTTGCTGTCGCCATTTACAGTCAACTCCTTGACCATAAAATAACATGCATTAACACCCTCCTTTCTGCGAATAGAACAGCGCGGTAACACTCACATTCAAAGATCAGTTGCCCGTCAGCCCACCAAGTTTGTGTATCGTTTCTAGGAAGACTTACCTATTGTTTACTTCACGGGTACAAAGCCCACACAAATCAGTTCTGCCGATCAGCCTTCTGAGAAAGGTTTTCGACTCAATTCACTACCTTTCTCACCCAAGAAGGAAGGCGACTGGCAGATATCTTACAGATTGTTTCTGAGGTCGCGAGCTTAAACAAAAAGTTAAACGATGGGTCTCCGAGTGTGCAATTTGCCAGAAAAACAAGCTAACACGGCACACACTTTCTAAGTTGCAACATTTTCGGAATAAGTCACGCCTAGCCATCGTCTACTTCGAAATAGTTACTCTCACAAAGGTTCAAGTTTCCAGCTATCTTCTAATTATGATTGATAGATATACACGGTGGTCTGCAGCATTATATCTTGGCATCATTTCTGCATACGACGTCACTAACGGTTTTATCTCTGCTTGGTTATCGCATATAGTGTTCCCAATGATGTCATCACAGATAGAGGCACCTGCTTCTCATCAGATTGTTTCAAAACCACCTTGCAGTTCATGGGATGCACCTTACGCCAGACGACTGCCTACCATCGCCAATCTAACGGTATGTTAGAGAGAATGCACTACCTATTTTGTGATTGCTATGCGTTCCCGTACTCGTGAATCCATTGAAACGTCTGCGTCACATCTCTTGTATGGCATTCATCTACGCCTGATTAGTCAGCTGTCACGTCTACTACACGCACCGGATGACTCACAAGACGAAGCTACCCGCCCCCGACTTCATTTCGGTAAAATGCCTAAACAGCATCCGAGAAATACGCCTGGTCCAGTCTTCGTTCACCCACACCTCCACAGTTTCAAGAGAGTACTCGTTTGCAACGACACTACTGCTGCACCACTACAACCAAAGTATCGTGGTACTTTTCAGATTTTGCTGAGACTACCTAAATACTTCATTATCATGCAAGGTGCTACACCTACATCGGTAAGCATAGACAAGTTGAAACCGTTTATCAAACCGCGTGATCCTGGGAACATACAACCTTCAAAACGCGTCTGAGGCTCGATCTGTATACAATCTCAACCTAGAAATAGATTTTTTTGCATAGCGCGTAACCGATATTTTTTAACATTAATTATTCTTTATTCAACGTATCAAATATTTTACTTTATGCGTACCACTGGCGCCCTATGTCACGCAGCGTGACCTTTATGAAACCACATGATTCATTTACTTCTCACACTTACTTGTCTCAGCTACAAATTGTGTCCCATTTTTGAACAGTTCTTTGGTATTATGCCATCTCTGTGACAATGTGCGTTTACATTTTTTCGTTACCATTGGATTTTCATGTATATATTTTTATATTGTAACGTAAGGCTCACACGGAGCTCACACTGCCTATTTTGGTATGACCAGCTAGTTCGAGCTGACGCCTTGTGTAGGAACAGTAAGTAGTTATTTGTTTGATATTATGATACAGGCCACTTTCTATGAATATTTCAACTTCATCAGTTGCACAGTGACCACTATACGAATATCATGACCATAACTTCGAGCACAATTTAGCTCCTTTGATCGTATTCAGACACATTGACCGCGATCCAGCTTGCTGATGTTTCAACTTAAACCTGGCAACTTCAGTGGCAATCTACCTTGAAATACTCACGCTGCAGCTCTCTTAGCTATACACTGCTCTCTTTTGCCTCGCGCGATATGACTGGCTACTACAGCTAATAATTTATGTAGGAACGCCTATTCGTTATTTGGCATCATATCATTGTTGAAGCAACCAACAGGCATACTTCAGTCCAGCATTTACTGTGCATTTTTATAGCTATGGTCAGAATAATAACTAGTTGCTTAAACTGATTTAAAATTCTGCCGTACATTTCTTATCAAGCCTTGCCGAGAAAAGAGGAAAGTGATGTAACGGCTCAAGAACAATTCGCCGACATGTTGCTAAATTAAATTCAAATTTAATTCACACTGCACCAATTAAAACATGCAAAATTTGCCGTTAGCAAATGGAGTGCGAGCTTCCGTTTTCAACACTATATAAGCACTGTGCATTTACCACGCTTGTGATGAGTCAGGTTTGATTCCTGCTGCGCACAACATATAGGAGTTGTCTCCTTTCACACTGATTTTTCACATACGGTGAATTCTGGAATTGCTTCAGAAGCAGAGTCATCTATTTACGCCAATCTCGTTGCTCCACAACAAGTGATACGGAGTAACATCTAATTTATTGACCTCTCCGTGTGCCAGAGACCATGGTGATTTCGCAGATTTTCAACGAGACAATTCTGAGACTTCACTCAGCCTCTCAAAGCTGATTTCAACGCTACAACAGAAGCAACACTAGCCAGTCAACTAGAGCCGGTCTGAAGTGTCTAAGAGTATTTCTGGACAATGCTACATAATCTATCTTTCTCGGTATTTGCCGTAAAACGCAATTCCGACCTTATTAAGTGCCACCACTAGTACTAATTCTCAGCCTTCACGGCGCATGACCGCTTTGTAAAATCGTACGGCATTTATTTGAAGCTGGGTCGTTTACACCGTTTTTTTCATTTATTCCTAATATTTTTCGGAGGTTAATTAATTTTTTTAACTTGAATAAACTCCTCATAACTAGACAAAATAAAATGTTATTTTTGGACATTTGGTGGTATTGCTGGTTTCATAAAACAATAATGTTTTTTGTAATATTGAAATTTTTTGGAATTTTCCATTGTACATATTGTCGAAGACTTTGACTTGCATTTGGTACAAATAAACTGTGTAATATCAAAGAGAGCATGGACATTATATATATATATGTATATATATATATATATATATATATATATATATATATATATATATATATATATATATATAAATATATATATATATATATATATATATTCTTATAATTAGGAAAACACAAATAACAAAGTGGATAAAGGCCATTTATTTCGTGAATACTAATCATCTCTTTATACAATCTAATACATATTTAAACATTTTGGATTTTCAATTGAAGGATTATGCTAGTGGTAACAAATCTGACTCGTTTTTTACTGCTGTTCCTTGTTTTGACTAGTTGGTGAGTGTGATGCGTTTGTGTTTGTGTGTATGCTTGTTTGCATGTAAAGGTCATTCTCGCAGTATTGCGAAGTGATGTCCTGATATCTTGTCATTATTGTTTTGATAGCTTGAGGAGTAACCATTTGTGCGCATTGTTCACTGTTACATATACAAGTGCTATTTTCCCAGTAAAGTTGATCGTTTCATCTCGTTGCGCAAATTTTTCCACGTGGTAACAACGCCAGTTTTGATTGCAGTGTTAAACGCTCACATTGTTTGGAGACTCACTGTCATCGTATGCGCATCTGTTACTTACACTTCAGTTTGTTGCCCGATTGTACGTTTGTTGATTCTAGTCGAGTGCCTGTTTGTTCTTGGCTGGATACTGAAGCTAGATTGTTGTTTGAATTTTGTTATTCTTGGCCAGTCGATAAGGATGTCTCATGTTGATGAAACTTTTGAATATTAAGGTCAAGAAGTGCTTGTTGTTTTATGTAAAAAGTGCTTCGTAGATAAATAATAATTTTCTGATTTTTTGCTTTATGTAGAATTGTGAAATTGGTCGAATTGACAAAGGTGCCCCGTTGCCAATATATGATCGGAAATAGCTGATTTTCCTGACGGTGGCAAGCCTTTGTTTATCAATTTCTGTGGCAAATGTTGCTGGATTCTGCTTATCAATTGCTTTTTCGTACGTCCGATAACAATTCTACATAAAGAAAAATCAGAAAAATTATTATTTATCTACGAAGCACTTTACATAAAACAACAAGCACCTGACCTTTATAATCAAAAAGAAGTTTCATCAACATGACATCCTTATCCGACTGGCCAAGAATAACCAAAATTCAGTAACAATCTACTAGTATTCAGCCAAAAGAACAATAATCAGGCCCTCGAGTAGGCGCATACAATGAAAAGAAGTCTCCAAACAATGTGAGCGTTTAACATTGCAATCAACCCTGGCATTGTTACCACGTGAAAACTTTGCGCAACGAGATGAAACGTCAGCTATACTGGGAAAATAGCGCCTTGAATATGTGGCAGTGAACAAGGCGCACAAATGGTTGAAATTTTCAAACTGTAAAAATAATGACAAGATATCAGACATCACTTCGCAATACTGCGAGAAATATTTCTTATCTAAACACACCTTACACAAACACCTAAGCACCTCCCCACACTGCTGAGTCAAAAGGCTCAGAGGTGCTGTCACTTAGTCAGAGGCCATTACCACTTAACACTGTCAATTAGCAAAAATATAATATGTATGATTATAAGATGATGTATTCACAATAAGCCTTGCTATCACTGATATTATGTTTTCTAATATAAATACTATTATAAAGAATGAGACATCATAATTTTATATATATATATATATATATATATATAACTTATAAAAATCGTATTTTAATATTATCAAAAAGATTTTGAAAACACTGAGATTGAAGAGTAATGAGCAGGTTGGCTTAAGAAATGTAGTTTAAAAGACATTTCTCAGGAATTTCAATCTTCCGAAATAGAATATCATATCGTATATATGGTTTATCCGAGCCTGGAATCCAACGGGCTCTCGTACTATAGTGACCAAATGTACTCGAAAAAAGATGGCGACCGCGCCAGGATACTCTATGCGGAATGATGTGATTTTAATGGTCGTTTTTACGCAAATTGATAGATAGCAATGTTCAGTTTGGAAAGTACAAACCAAATAACCATTCATAATGGGTTGAAGATAAAAAATTTAATTTTAAACTAAGAAGAATGACCGATCAACATATGTTTGTCTCTACCTGGATGTGTTCACCTGAGTCTGTGAAAATTAATCTATTTTGACTCAGAAACTTAGTTACGAGAATGAACCTATATATGCCTTTGTGCTTCTGGTGCAAGAGCATCATGGACGATATCAACGCGAGATTATTGAATGAATGACTGTATTATTAGGTTATAAAAGATGAGAAATCCTCTCCAATCTAAATTTTATGACAGACATGTTTCAAAGTCTATCGGGCTTGATATTTCTGATGAAGTTATAAATAATATATTTGTAGCAGAATTGCCTGCAACATATAAATCGCTCACGGCAGTGCAATTTCCTGAGGGATGATCGCATGAATTCTTGTGTAAACTTCTTCGTTTGAAAAATGCATGCCAGACATTCCAGCGTCCGACGCAGGAGGTTTTTAAAGACTTCCCATTTGCTAGAGTTGTGTAGATGATGTCATTATATAAAGTAAATCTAGGGCGGAACACCGAGAGGATTTGTACGTCGTCTTATCTAAGCTAGAATGTTATCGGTTGGTAGTGAAGCCAGAAAAGATCAGGAATGGTTGCTGTATTGTTAAATTAGTGGCACACACTATTTCTGATAATGGAATCAAACCTTTGGAAGATAAGATCCATGCAATGAAAGATGTTCCAGATCCCAGAATTGTACGTCAATTAAGCCGATTTTACGGAATTATTAGTCATTATCGTCGTTTTATACCAGGTTTAGCTGTGGTCGGCAACTCGACATTTACTTCGTGAACGGAGACGAACGAGAAGTACTGCCCTATTAATTTTAGCCAAGACGAAAAGGAAAATTTCTAGAGGGCCAAAAATCTGTTAAAACAAATTACAACATAAGCACCTGTGGATTGGACTAGACCGTTTGAGCTTGTCACAGATACTTTCGGTGTAGACATAGGAGCAGTGATACATAAGATAGATAATTGTATTGTCAAGACGATTGGATTCCATTTTCGGAAACTCCAATTCACGAGAAGTGCTATGACACACTTGGGACGGAATTACTAGCAGTTTATTATGCATTGCTGCATTTTAAGCACAACAAAGATGGACATTAGTTTACGATATTAACTGAGCATAAACCGTTGATATGTATCCTAGGAAAAACGAATAGGTTTAATTACTCTTGGCTGGTAAATTCCCAATTAACCCGAATCGCAGGATTTTATTTCACCATTACTTATATTTAAGGAAAAGAGATTGTAATGGCAGATGCTCTCAGTATACCTGATATATCTGATGGAGTCATTCGAATGCTCCGTTGCGTCTCTTATGATTTTGTGCAGCAATTGATGGAAGCACAAGTTGTTGATCCTTTAGTAGCTGTGTTGGCAAAGAAGTCCGCGTAAACACACAGGAAGTTTGGAGATAAGTGCTTAATATTTGAAATCACCAGGAGCCACATTAACCCTATGCACCGTTAGAATTATAGTGTATGTTTAATCAACAGCTGCATGAATTTGGTAATCCTTCATTAAGGCAACAATCATGATGGTCGCTGATAGATATGTATGGCCTAAGATGTCTAAAAACATAAGAGCTTGGCCGAGGACATGTGCCGGGTATCAAAATTGTATAGTCTGTTGTCATACAAAATCTAAGTAACCAGCGGGTAATTTCATGAATGTTTATATTTATATGCTAGGAATGCCAAAAATTTCTAGCCAGAAGTATTTACTTACGAAGGTTGATCATTTCATTTGTCAGTTTAATGTAGCAATCCTGAAGGATATGACAGCTTAAGAAGTCTTTCTTATGATCTAGTCTAATTGGTTGTCGCGATATGTTGTACCGGTAAGGGTAACTACTAGTCGTGGTAGTCAGTTTATGTCTTATCTATTTATCAGATCATTGAATACTATTGGGTTTGAAGTAAGACAAAAAAAGCATTTTATCCCAGAGCTAATGGAATGGTTGAGAGACTGCACAGTGTGCTGAATGCTGCATTACGCTGCACTTGTGGATCTAGTTAGATACATGATTTGCCAATAGTTTTACTGCAAATGCGATATAGTTACAGAACTCAGTTAGGAACATCAATAGCAGAGCATCTTTATGGTTGGTTTATTGGAGCATTGGGAAATAAAACGAGCCGTTTAGCTACAACAAAAACTAGAAGTCCAATGTCTAAACAATACTATCTTCAGATTTAAAGCTGGCATCTCATGTATGCATAACTAACTATAAGGGGCCATCAAGGTCAATCGCATGACTTATAAAATTGCACTTATGGAAGTAAATGGCACAGTCGAATGTGTATCACTTGATTTCTGCATTCTATAGTTTACATGGACGGGGGAGGAAAATAAGAAGCGATATCCATCGAAGTATGAAGAAGCTAGGGAGAGATATGATTCGAAAATGTGTGAGAAAAAAGAAGAGCCAGGTAAATGTGTAAAAGAATTCGAGATTAAGACAAAGACAACTGAAGAAAGAGATCGATAAAATGTCAAAGTAAAACCTAGCGAAGTATCAGCACTACATGTTGAAAGTCGTTCTGGAAGAGTCATAAAGAAAACGAAGAATGAGGACTTTGTGATGTATGAGTAAACATCTTAAAAATGAGGATGTATGTGGAGGTCAATTAATTTGTCGGGCATCTATTAATTCCTCATATTGAAATAAATTAAATTTCATGTTTGGATATTTCTATTATTGCTAGTTTGAAAAAACTAATGTTCCCTTGAATTTTGTAATTTACCTTGTATTTTACCTTTGTACATATAATCGAAGATTTTGACTTGTCTTCGGTAATTGATTTAATAGAGTCTGTTTGAGATTTTGTGTTGCGTAGTACGCTTTGCTGCTGTAGAGGCCCTTTTGTCACTAACATAAGAGAGCTACTGAGATTCCAGTCCCGGATAATCCATATATGAGGTATGACCATCTAATTTAGAACAACTATATCCCTCAGACTTATTATTTAAACTACATTTCTCAAGTCCAACTTGAAATTGCTCTCTATCGTCCGTATTTTCTTTTACAGCCATAATATCAAAATAAGAGTCTTGCAATATATATATTATAACAATAAGTATGCTCACACAAACAAACTAATATCCACAGATGAAAGAACGATACAGTGGTGACCTTGAAAACAAAAATCCACATCAATAACGTGTATTAAGAAGGCCGATGAAAAAAGCTTCAATACTTTATTAACAAAAAGTATCCAAATGGAACCGTGCAGCAAAGCATACTACGCAACTCAATATCACTGAATCGACCCTTTTATAATCATTAACCAAGACAAGTAAAAATCTTGGATAATATGTACAAAAGTAACTACCAAAAAAATTACAATATTTTTTAAAAACACAAATTTTTTTATGAAACCAGCAATAACATCAAATTTACGAAAATAAAATTTGATTTATTTTCATATGTGGAGTTAATAGTTGTCCAATAAATTATTTAACCTCTACACACACTCTCATGCTTAAGATGTTTTCTCATATATTACGAAGTCCTCATTCTTCGATGTCTTGATGAATCTTCCAGAACGAGTTCCAACATGTTGTGCTGGTATTTTACCAGGTTACACTTCCATATTGCATTGATCTCTATCCTCAATCTTCTTGGTTTTAATCTTTACTTCTTTCCCCATTTATTTGGCTCTACCTTTTTCTCACACATTTTGAGTCACATCTCGTCTCAGCTTCTTCATACTTCGATGGATACCGTCCCTCAGACTTCCTCTGCGTCCATGTAAACTGTGGAATTTAGCGATCTAGTGCTACAAACTCTACCTTGCCATTTACTTATATCAAGGCATTTTACCAGTCATATGATTGACTTTAAATGGCCCCCAATAAAATAGAGTCAGACAATTCTGTCTCTTCTCGTTAGCTATATATAGAATAGAATAGAACAGAACAGAATAGAATAGAATACAATAGAATAGAATAGAATAAAATAGAATGGAATAGAATAGAATAGAATAGAATAGAATACAATAAAATAGATTAGAATAGAATAGAATAGAATAGAATAGAATAGAATAGAATAGAATAGAATAGAATAGAATAGAATAGAATAGAATAGAATAGAATAGAATAGAATAGAATAGAATAGAATAGAATAGAATAGAATAGAATAGAATAGAATAGAATAGAATAGAATAGAATAGAATAGAATAGAATAGAATAGAATAGAATAGAATAGAATAGAATAGAATAGAATAGAATAGAATAGAATAGAATAGAATAGAATAGAATAGAATAGAATAGAATAGAATAGAATAGAATAGAATAGAATAGAATAGAATAGAATAGAATAGAATAGAATAGAATAGAATAGAATAGAATAGAATAGAATAGAATAGAATAGAATAGAATAAGAATAGAATAGAATAGAATAGAATAGAATAGAATAGAATAGAATAGAATAGAATAGAATAGAATAGAATAGAATAGAATAGAATAGAATAGAATAGAATAGAATAGAATAGAATAGAATAGAATAGAATAGAATAGAATAGAATAGAATAGAATAGAATAGAATAGAATAGAATAGAATAGAATAGAATAGAATAGAATAGAATAGAATAGAATAGAATAGAATAGAATAGAATAGAATAGAATAGAATAGAATAGAATAGAATAGAATAGAATAGAATAGAATAGAATAGAATAGAATAGAATAGAATAGAATAGAATAGAATAGAATAGAATAGAATAGAATAGAATAGAATAGAATAGAATAGAATAGAATAGAATAGAATAGAATAGAATAGAATAGAATAGAATAGAATAGAATAGAATAGAATAGAATAGAATAGAATAGAATAGAATAGAATAGAATAGAATAGAATAGAATAGAATAGAATAGAATAGAATAGAATAGAATAGAATAGAATAGAATAGAATAGAATAGAATAGAATAGAATAGAATAGAATAGAATAGAATAGAATAGAATAGAATAGAATAGAATAGAATAGAATAGAATAGAATAGAATAGAATAGAATAGAATAGAATAGAATAGAATAGAATAGAATAGAATAGAATAGAATAGAATAGAATAGAATAGAATAGAATAGAATAGAATAGAATAGAATAGAATAGAATAGAATAGAATAGAATAGAATAGAATAGAATAGAATAGAATAGAATAGAATAGAATAGAATAGAATAGAATAGAATAGAATAGAATAGAATAGAATAGAATAGAATAGAATAGAATAGAATAGAATAGAATAGAATAGAATAGAATAGAATAGAATAGAATAGAATAGAATAGAACAGAATAGAATAGAATAGAATAGAATAGAATAGAATAGAATAGAATAGAATAGAATAGAATAGAATAGAATAGAATAGAATAGAATAGAATAGAATAGAATAGAATAGAATAGAATAGAATAGAATAGAATAGAATAGAACAGAATAGAATAGAATAGAATATAATAGAATAGAATAGAAAAGTATATCTTTATTTGGATTCAAACCACACATGTTCCATCAAATAATAAAATTGTAAAATGTACAATATAAAGAAAAAAATCTGTCACATCACATTCAAATGTGCAATTAGTCTCATGTAGATAAGTATATCTCACTAGTTTTACTGTACAATATATCAATATCACATATTTCGACTGTAAGTAATAATACATACGTAATCAAAATAGCAGAAATTAAGGTATAATTCGATTGTAACATTACGAAAAAATTGAGAACCATGACTAGCAATTTATTGTATGTATTGTTGACTAACATGATGATATAATGCATAACATTTCAATTTTAAAAATACAAAACATGGAAATAAAAATCTCAAGAAATTCTTTTTCCAAAAACAATTATAATTGTCTTTTATTCAACCATGAGAAAGTATTATCATAATCAAATTTAAAAGACATCTTAGATGGAGGCGTTTCTCTAAGCCCATTTGGCAATTGGTTATAAATTTTATAGATTTTCGAAAAAGAGAATAACTTGCCAAATTTCCAGATCTAGTTCCAACTTCATTAATCTTTCTTATCAGATTCATATAGGCATCAGTCCACTGGTTCAAATGGAAAACTTTTAATCAATAGCACATCCTCCTAGACCACAAAGTTTGTAGTGATACAGGCGTATATAGTGCAGGAGATAGGACTAATTTATTTCATATTTTTTCTTTGTACAGCTTTTCTCTTATTTAACAATCCTTTTTAATGGATTCCAAGTAGCGGCAGCATATTCTAGTACCGCTCTAATCCATATTATATACATTTTAAGTTTTATATCATTCAGTAAGTTATTTCGATTTATTAGTGTCTATCTTTTCTTGGCACTGCCTACAATCTTTTCAATATGTCTCTCAGCAGAAGCTGTACATTGAATAGTTATGCCTAAATCCTTTATTTCTTGCATAAGTTTAATCTCAAACACATCATTAATCACAGCATCATGAAAATGAACATAATGAAAGTGTTTTTATTGCCCTTTTGCAGCTCCGTATTTACAACCCATCATTTTTACAAACATTGTACTTTAAGGTCAAATATTATATCTGTCCTTAACAATGTGCTCTTAACTGTAATTTTAGAAACAATCTCTGTTAGTCTCAAGCAGTTTTAATCGATATTTCTTGAACTGCAATTTTATTTGTAATAAATAGGGTTTTTATAAAATAGACAGAACCGCGCGGGAACCGAATGAAAAATGCGGTGGACTATCGAGACATAATGAATTTATTTCTTGTAGCTGGATTATTAACAATTTTACTGTTATCAGATGACTGTGCCATTCCAAATTTCAGAGAGCAATAGCTTAAAAGAATCTCATTGAACTAAATATTCGTGCGTTTTTGGTCAGTGAAGTATTTATGTTGTTTACCCCTTCATTTTAGTGATTGCTTTTAACGATGACCTTTTATATATCTTCATATGTTTTAAATCGATAATAAAAATACAATTCAATCCAGACATTTGTGTAAGAATAACTGTTTGTGTGTAAAACATTTTCCTCTATAAACATAAATCATCTTACTATGTTCATATTGTCATGTATTTTCAATCATATGACTATATTCATGCCAATCCAGACATTTGTGCTAAACATTTCGCTTTATAGACATAAATCACTTTATATTTATATGTGCTACATTGTGTGGAATATATACGTGAAACCTTTCTTCGGCCTTCTAATATTAACCATCTGAAAAGGAACAGACTGATTGGATGCTCGGGTACTAATAATAGCAACCATTGAGAAGTAGTAGGGGTACAAAGTCAGGAACGAGAAAGCGACAGCGAAGAGTACCCCTACATAATGGTGCCCCGGTTCGTCGAACTCACAGCCAGCAAAGAATTAACAAATATCTAGAGTTAAGAAATTCAAGCAATTTGGATGACTACTACAAGATAAGCTAACTCTAAGACACATATCACAGAAAAACACCCTCTCGGGATTATAATGCTCGAAGACAGCTGCACGATGGCGGATGAGGACGATGTTACACTGCCCTCAGTTCTCGACAACACTCATACACTTAAGATGAGGGCCAGTTCAGGAAATACAGGAAGCCCGATGGTGAGCCCAGCAACAAACCGCATCACCACATGGACACAGTATAAAATATGTCAATTTGATCCAGAATACCTTGATGCGTGGGTCGACGATGTCACTTTACTGGCCAAGGTGTCCAACATAACAGACGAGGGCTCAATATTTCTGAGGGCTTGGGAGACGATTCCAATATCTTTCAGACACGGACTCAAAGATATACTGCATCAATACACTGAGGGCACATGTGCACAGCCATGGCAGAGCCTGCAACGCGCCGTCAAGCAACGTTTGACACCAGATCGAGAAGACAGGCTTACAGAATTAATGAGCCAGATGTCCCTAGGTAGCCGCACGCCTTCTGAGCTATTTAGGGAAATGGAGCACAAAGCCTTAGAATTCAAACTGCCCAAGGAAGTCGTAATGCGACTGTTTATACAGAATCTCCCACCGGCACTACAAGAGATGGCCACGTTCTTGCGCGAATCCCTCGAAGTACAGGATGACGTTCTGCCGGCACGTCTAGACAAGTGGTGGAAGAAACACCACCACAGCCTACCGGCCCAAGAGAAAGTCCACATCACCCCAAGAATGTTCGAATCACAACCCACCACATCATCAGCCGGAACAAATGTCACGAATGAACGCCTCATCAGCCTACTCGAGAACCTCACCATAAGGCCAAATTTGGCCTCAGTCGATGCCATCCAAAACAGACGCGACCAAAGCAGGCGTGACCACCGTCATCCACCGACCCGGAATAGCGCCAGGAGGTCGACGTCGAGAGACCGAACCACAGTGCCACAGTTACCAGCGGAGTGGTGTCCGAATCATCGCAGCTATGGCCACTCCACACGTTACTGCCTCGGAAACGGCTGCACCTTCCCGCGCACAGACGCGACGTTCATATGGGCGCGGTCACGCTCAACTATTCAGGAGGATACGCCCATAGAAAGCTCGGAAAACTGGAGGGCTCAGCCTCCGCGGCGGCAGTAGAGACTGAGCACCCCAAGATTGTTAGCCGCTCCACATCTGATGGCTCGAAGCACGTTGCTTTCGCGGTAGAACACAATCAAACTATTGTATTTACAGCGACAGCTCCAGTCAAGTCATGCTTCAAACGCCCAAATACCAACAATCAATCACATCGTCAGTTGCCACGATCAACATCTTTTCTCATCCGTGATACAATCTCTGGCGAATTATTTCTAATTGACACTGGATCAGATGTAAGCTTACTACGCTACAATTATTTCGAACCCACCCACCCAGTCGACACCAGCAGTCTGACTTGCGCCAACGGCTCCAACATAGCGACGTTTGGGGTACGAGTACACACAATCTCGTTCTCCAACTCAAAAAGATGTTTCAATTATCCGTTCATCATCGCCAAAACGACACGAAACATCATTGGACGAGACTTCCTCGAACATTTCGACCTGACCATCCGTCCAAGAACGCGAGAGATACGCACTGCAGACAATCAGTTGCTTACATCAGCGCTAAAACATACGACTCGCGCCAAAGCAGTCTCATCCATACAGCTTATTCCTCCAGTTCCTCATGTACCGCAACTGGACGATGCTCTGAAACGTCATGAAGAAATTTTCAAACCTATTTCCTTCATGCCCGATCTCAAGAGGAAACGTGCCATCACAGCTCATCGTATCATCTTATCCAAACCACTTCCTCATCCTCCACGAGCACGTCCATTGGCACCACACAAACATAAGGCTGCCGAGCAAGAATTCGCCATGCTACGTCAACAAGGCATCTGTAAACGATCTAGCTCACCTTTTGCGTCGCCTGTGGTAGTAGTACCAAAGAGTGAACCAGAAACATTCAGAGTGTGTGGGGATTATCGTATTCTCAATTCCTGCACACAGTCTGATTCGTATATCCTACCAAATCCCGCCGACCTACTCAGATCTGCTATCGGTCATGCTGTGTATTCCAAACTTGACTTGGTAAAAGCATACTATCAAGTACCAATGGACAAAGACTCAATAGCATATACTGCACTCAGATTCACCGGAGGTGGCACACACGAATATCACTATATGCCTTTCGGCCTCAAGAATGCCTCACAAACATTCCAACGCGTTATGGATGAAATATTAGATGGTCTACCATTTGTAATTCCATATCTAGACGACATCCTGGTATTCTCCAACTCAATGACAGAACATATACAACATATTGAGATCCTGCTCACACGTCTAGCAGACTATGGTCTCCGACTTCATGGCAACAAATGCGTCTTTGCACAGAAATCAATTGAATTCCTTGGTCATCAAATTTCCCAAGAAGGCATGACACCTATACCTACTAAGGTTCGTGCTATTCAAGATCTTCAGCCTCCAACCACTGTTCGAGCATTACGACGATTCTTGGGCAAGATGAACTACTATTCTCGTTTTGTACCCGGCCTTGCCAAGATTCTGGCACCTCTTCACAAATATCTCGTGCCAGAAAGCCGTTTCGTCAAGAAATCACAACCGATTCAGCTCAATGTGGACGACATGCAGGCTCACGAGGATGCCAAAAGGGCCCTATGCGAAGCGACCATGCTACATTCCCCGGATTGGTCTCAACCTTTTGAATTGAGAACTGACGCATCCGACGTTGCCATAGGCGCAGTACTTCAACAATCCATCAATGGAATACACCAGCCTATCGCTTTCTATTCGCAAAAACTACAACCTCGCGAGACGCGATATGATACGTTAGGAAAAGAATTACTTGCAATCTACCGGTCGATCCTACACTTCCATACCTATCTGGATGGCCGAAAGTTCAAGATCTACACTGACCATCTTCCGCTACTTCCGATGCTGAGAGGAAAGAAAGAATATTTATATTCACGACGTGTCAACTCGCAACTTACACGAATACACGAGTATGATTATGAAGTCACCCATGTTAAAGGATCAGAAAATGTGGTCGCAGACTCCCTAAGCCGTCCTGCAGATCTTTGTGCCTCAATACTGTATCCTTCACCTATAAGCATTCAGGAATTGCAAGCAGCTCAGCAAGATGATATATCACTTCGGACATTTGATGTCAATCGACTGAAATCACTTGATTACGACGGAACCCTACTGCAGTGCGAAATAACTGACGTGGGCCCTCGGCCGTTTATACCTGAAAAACTCCGTCACAAGATCTTCGAAGTCTACCATTCATTGAGCCACCCATCTGGCGAAGCATCAGTAGAAATTCTATCCAGAACGTATTTTTGGCCTGGCATGCGACGAGATATCAAGATGTGGTCAAAACAATGCCTAGAATGTCAGAAATGCAAAGTGACGAGACACACTAAAACGGCGCCACAAGTCATTCAAGTGCCCAAAGTCCGATTTACACACATACACGTTGACCTGGTAACCTTACCTGCCGTGAACAACATGCGATATCTACTGTCAATACGGGACCGCACCACTCGATGGTATGAGGCCATACCACTTCCAGACATGAAGCAAGAAACTGTCAGTTATGCTCTAGAGCTCAATTGGTTCGCTCGGTTCGGTGCTCCGGCTGAAGTGACAACCGATCGTGGCGCACAATTCCTCGGAGAAGAGTTCGCAGCCCTACTGCAATACTACGGTGTCAAACACTCCGTGACCGCGGCTCGCAACCCGAGAGCAAATGGATTCGTCGAAAGGCCACACCGAGAACTGAAAGCGGCGCTCAAGGCTAGCCCAGAAGAAAATTGGCTTGCGGCTCTACCGAAAGTACTCCTATCAATGCGTACAAGACCTCGTGAGCCGATCAAATGTAGCTCCGCTGAAATGGTATTTGGCGAATGTCTACGGCTTCCTGGCGAACTAGTCCGATCACGCTCTGAAACTGCATTAACGATGAATGATCCGACATTTCTGTTTCCACTTCGCAGTTTTCTACAGTATAACGCTCAGAATCGGCCGATCTGTCCTACACGTCAGCAACATGGCCCAATCTATAAACGCAAAGATTTTGATAGCTGCAAATGGTTCTTCATCAACAACGATATGGATAACAGGATTTTAGCCAAACCGAAGCGCGGTCCTTATCGTGTGTTAGATCGACGTCAGAATTACATCATTCTGGAGATTAATGGCAAAGCTGAAGCGGTCTCCAAGCACAGACTATCCCCAGCCGACGTTGATCCAGATGACCCGCTGTTTCGCGATGTAGACCTATCAGGAGGTGAAGAAACGATAACACCAGCCCCAGACAGTCGTGCTGACAACGGATGGCCCACCGACATCCCATCAACAACCGAGCCAGTTGAAGCCGACACGCCGCCGCGAGATATAGAAGAACCAGAATCAGTGATGACAGAGCCAAAGTCAATAGTTACAAGGTACGGCAGAGCAATAACACTTCCTATAAGGTTAGCCCCCTTCATTGTGTACTAATTTTCACTGTCGGGGGGGTGTATGTAACACGCGGCTCCGTGTTACAACCCAACGAAGGTCGATTTTTACAAACGTTGTGCTTTTTAAGGTCAAATATTATAACTCTGTCCTTAAACGATATTTCTCTTAACTGTAATTTTAGAAACAATCTCTGTTAGTCTCAAGCAGTTTTAATCGATATTTCTTGAACTGCAATTTTATTTGTAATAAATAGGGTTTTTATAAAATAGACAGAACCGCGCGGGAACCGAATGAAAAATGCGGTGGACTATCGAGACATAATGAATTTATTTCTTGTAGCTGGATTATTAACAATTTTACTGTTATCAGATGACTGTGCCATTCCAAATTTCAGAGAGCAATAGCTTAAAAGAATCTCATTGAACTAAATATTCGTGCGTTTTTGGTCAGTGAAGTATTTATGTTGTTTACCCCTTCATTTTAGTGATTGCTTTTAACGATGACCTTTTATATATCTTCATATGTTTTAAATCGATAATAAAAATACAATTCAATCCAGACATTTGTGTAAGAATAACTGTTTGTGTGTAAAACATTTTCCTCTATAAGCATAAATCATCTTACTATGTTCATATTGTCATGTATTTTTAATCGTTTGACTATTCTCACTGTGAATGGTGTTTAAGACCTATTTTTACAGCTGACTAACATATATTCTATTTTGACTAGCTGAGCATAGTGTTTACGATATAATTTTACATTTGAAAATCTGTTTTTTTATTGCCGACCAACACATGGTCACATTGGACTATCTGTGCATTATATTTCTAATTACAATATCGTGTAGAATATACGTATGACCAGATGTTTTTGCCTTCTCGCATCAACCATCCGAAAATGATCAGAGACTGATTAGACGCTCGGGTAATAATAATAACCACCATTGATATGTAGTAGGGGTACAAAATCAGGAACGAGATACCAACAGTGAAAAGTACCCCTACAATATAATGCATAACATTTCAATTTTAATAATACAAAACTTGGAAATAAAAATCTCAAGAAAATCTGTTTCCGATAACAATTATCCTTGTCTTTTATTCAACCATGAGAAAGTATTATCATAATCAAAATAAAAAATATCAGCAGGATTGTAGACTTTTTCTAGTTCAGTAGATAAAAATTTAAAAGACATCTTAGATGGAGGCATTTCTCTAAGCCCCTTTGGCAATTGGTTATAAATTTTGTAGATTTTCGAAAAAGAGAATAACTTGCTCGCAACATTCCCCACCAAAGGAGGAGATATTGCCAAATGTCCAGATCTAGTTCCAACTTCATGACTCTTTCTTATCGGAGTCATATAGGCACCAGTCCACTGGTTCAAATGGAAAACTTTTATGCAATAGCACATCCTCCGAAACCACAAAGATTGCAATGATACAAACTGTAATCTAGAGGCGTATATAGTGCAGGAGATAGGACTAATTTGTTTCACAACTTTTCTTTGTACAGCTTCTATCTTTCGAAACCACAAAGATTGCAATGATACAAACTGTAATCTAGAGGCGTATATAGTGCAGGAGATAGGACTAATTTGTTTCACAACTTTTCTTTGTACAGCTTCTATCTTATTGGACAAACCCTTTTTTAATGGATTCCAAGTAGCGACAGCATATTCTAGTATCGGTCTAATCCATATTATATACATTTTAAGTTTTATGTCATTCGATAAAATATTTTGATTTATTAGTGCCCATCTTTTCTAGGCACTGCCTACTATACTCAGCAGAAGTTGTACATTAAATAGTTATGCCTAAATCCTTTATTTCTTGCATAAGTTTAATCTCAAACACATCATTAATCACAGCATCATGAAAATAAACATAATGAAAGTTTGTTCTGTTACCTATTTTTAAAGCTCTCGTCTTTTTATTGTTTATTCTCAGCCCTAGTGTACTCAAATATCTACTCCAATCATACAAATCTAACGTCACATTATTTTTAGAGAATTCGATATTTTTTGGATCAATTGGGAAGATTATTTTTAAATCATCAGCGAATTTGCAAACTCTACCGTTAAGGATCTTAGTTTCAAAATGTGCAAATACGATTTTAAATAAAATTGGCCCCAAACTTGATCCCTGTGGAACTCCACTCGTTACTCGTTTCGATTTTGATATCAAATCGTTTACTTGAATACTCATTCTTCGATTATATAAATAGTATTTAAGTAATCTAAAAATATTCGGATCAATATTCAACAAACTAATCGCATTCAAAATAGCATCAAAAGCTTTTGATGTATCTATAAATAAAATTAATGCATCTAATCGCATTCAAAATAGCATCAAAAGCTTTTGAGATATTTATAAATACAATTAATGCATCTAACTTATTCTAATCTAATGTAATTACATGTTTCCACATTGAAAGCATATTAGTAGTTGTCGATCTATCTTTCGTAAAGCCATGTTGACATAAATCAAAATCAGCCGGCAACATACGTTATAAATGATCTAGTATCAATCGTTCTATTATCTTCAAAAACGAAGGGATAATAGAGATTAATCTATAATCACTGGCGCACGATGGCTTACTTAATTTTGGCAACGGTTTAGCTACTATCGTTAGTATATCGATTGGTAATTTCCCATTATTCAAAATTCTATTTATAAAGTTGCAGAGCGCATTCGTAAAAGTTAAGGGTAATTAAAGCAGGTTATCAATCGAAATACCAAGGTGATCTTTTGGTTTTTCTGATTTTATTTTTAACATTAATTTTATCAATTCATCACTGTCAATAACAAGTCGTGGTTCCTGGTCGCCCAAAGGATCAGGTAGTTCCATGAAATTTCTTTCATTCTGTGGATTACATATCAAATTGCCAAATACTTCATCCAATTCACAGAGAAATTCATACTCAGTAATACATACAGGTAATATAAGCTTTAACTTTTCCTTATATTTACTGTAATCTGTGAGGAGTTTGTATCCTAGTCTAGGATTACTCTTCATTTTGGCCAAAATAATTCGTTCTGATCTTTGACGGATTATCTGCATTGATGAATTAATTTTTTTTATCAATGAAATCTAACCTTATTAGTTCAATACGATTGATAAGACTACGTTCAATATATTATCTTTTTTAATTATTAATTTACATAATTTCTTATTGATTGGCTTCGGTTTAATATCCGTAAACGCAGATGCCTGAAATAAAATAGATAATAACGATGAAACAGAAGAAACGAATTCGTCAGTGTTCAAGAAAAAAACCTTCATAATCAATCAGTATGTTTGTGATTCAATTCTTTGAAATAATTAACAACATCATAACTGTGTGATTTCACCGTTTCAATTTCTAAGTATACATGATCTAAGCATTGCGAACCTCTAGTTGATTCATTTATAATCTGCTTGAGATCATGGTTAGAAAAAAATTGATTATTTCACAGTCATGTAACTTATTAAAGTCACCTACCACTACATTATAGCCATGACAGTCAAAAATAGATTGAAAAGAATTGGTAAATGTTTGATCATCATATAAAGTAGCATACGGCGGTCTGTAAACCGCGGTTAAGATCAGATTATCAAATTCTATAGATAAAAAATCAATGGTAGCATTATCTTCACTAGTATATAAAATTTTCGCATTAAATACAGATTTACTATAAATGAGTACTCCTCCACCTCTTTTATCCAGCGATCTGTCTTTTCTGAATAAAGAATAGTGAGGAATATCAAATTCATGGTTTTCAATATCCTTGTTAAGCCAAGTTTCAGATAATATTATAAAATCAAAATCGTTACCTATTATAAAATTACACAGCAAAAAGTTTTTGTTCCTAACACTTCGAAAGTTAGCATAAAAATAAAGTAAATGTAGAATACGACTTATCTAAACAATTATCGACTTTTACTGATTCAACTTTGTTGGCTTCTTTATTATTCGTTTCCCGGGTTTTGAGGCAATACTTCTTCTCCCCCCGCTGTCCACAACATTTAGTAATGATGCATCGTTTTTTGATGTTGCAGTCTCACTCGATAGATTCCTTATAATAGTTTGATCAGGGGTTGACGGCTTCCGTTCCTGGTTATTCTTTAACTTTTTTGCTTTTGCCAACTTCCGTTGGAGAAACGTTTTGTTACGTCCAATAAATATGCTTTGAAAACTCAAATTCTCATCTTTCTTTTTATTGATAGACTCTATCTGCATATTTGTTGGCCTTTTTGATAGTTTTACAACTACTGGCCTTGGACGATCAGACCGTCTCCCCACCCTATAGCATTTAGCAATATCGGCATGCACCTCTTCTTTTATTAAAGCATTTAATTTATGGACGTCTTTTACATCGGCATTTTCATCAAGACTAAATAAAACTAATTGACCTTGTTTGCTGTTCCGCGCTGAGACTTCGTTCGCTAATATATTCAGTATTTCTTCACCTAATGATTTGTTTTTAACTGGCGTGTCGCCTTCCACTGTTATATCAGCCAGTTCAATCCATGGCAGAACATCTGTCTGTAATTTGTCTAACTTCAAATTTAGTGCCTCAGTCAGTTCAATAATACGCGCGCTTAAGGTGTCATTATTCTTCACCGCTTGTTCCAATTTCGTCGCATTCACAACAGCATCATTCTTCAATTTGAAAATTTCATTTTTTAAATAGTTGTTTTCTTCCTTCATCACCTTCATTGAGTTCTGAAGGTCCATAACGATTTTTTCAATATCAGTATGCGACAACTCAACACTTACGAGTTAGCTCCTTCGTTCATAAGATCTCAACATGCCATTCACTATCAATTTTTTTTCTCTTACTAGTCATTCCTACGTCATGTGCCACAAATTCTTTAGTTCATCTCAACGATACTCCCAATATATTTAACAACATCTATCTCTTTTCCAAAGCCACAAATGTATTTAACGCACTACCTACAGAAAATAAACTCTTAACTCAACACGAGTTTAAAAAGGCGGTTCACCTCCGACTCTTTAAAATATTATTATGTGAGAACATTTCAATTTAACAATACAGAATGTGGAAATCAAAATTTCAAGAAGGTATGTTGTTGATCACAATTATCTTTGTATTTCATTCAACGACTAGAAAGTATTATCATAATCAAAATTAGAAAAATCAACAGGATTGTATTTGTTCTTGTTCAGTTCATAAAAATTTAAAAGACCTCTTAAATGGAGGCGTTTCTCTAAGCCCTTTTGGCAATTAATTGTAAATTTTGTAAATTTTTGAAAAAGAAAATAACTTCCCCGCAACATTTCCCACCAAAAGAGGAGAGACTGCCAATTACACTATCTAGTTCCAACTTCATGAATCTTTCTTATTGGATTCATATAGGCAACAGTCCACTGGTTCAAATGGAAAAAATTTAATCAATAGCGCATCCCCCAAAACAGTAAAATTTGCAGTGATACAAACTGTAATCTACTGGCGTATATAGTGCAGGAGACAGGGCTAATATGTTTCACAACTTTTCTTTATACAGCTTCTAGCTTATTTGACAATCACTTTTTCAATGGATTCCAAGTAGCGGCAGCATATTCTAGTATCGGTCTAATCCAAATTATATACATTTGTAATTTTATATCGTTCGATAAGATATTTCTATTTCCTATCTGTTCCTAGTAATGCTAACTATCCTTTCAATATGTCTCTCAGCAGAACCTGTACATTGAATGGTTACGCATAAATCTTAAATTTATTGCTAAAGTTTGATCTCAAAAACATATTAATCACAGTATCATGAAAATAAACATAATTAAATTCTGTTCTATTTTATATTTTTAATGTTTACATCTTTCTACTGTTCATTCTTAGCCATAGTGTTATCAAATACCTACTTAGGTAATACAAATCTAGTGTCATTGTTTTTTTAAAACGATATTTTCGGATTTATTGTTAAGATTACTTTTAAATCATCAGTAAATTTCAAAACTCGATCATTAAGGATCTTAGTTTCCAAATGTGCAAATACAATTTTAAATAAAATTGGCGCAAAACTTTATGCTTGTGAAATTCCACTTGTTACTTTTTGCGATGTCGATCTCAAATCATGTACTTGAATACTCATTCTTATATTATATAAATAGTATCTGAGTAATATAAAATTATTCGGATCAATATTCAACGAATTAATCACCTTCGAAATAGCATCAATGATATAGAGTCAAAAATTTTAAAGATATCTATAAAGAAAATTAATACATCTCACTTTTTCTCATCTTGTGTAATTACATATTTTCACACAGAAAGAATATAAGTAATTGTCGCTCTATCTGTCGTAAAGCCATGTTGACTTGTATCAAAATCAACCGGCAACATACATTCTAAATGATCTAGTATCAGTCGTTGTTCAAAAATAGAGAGATAATAGAGATTAGTCTATGGTCATTGACGCACGTTGTCCTACTTACCTTTGACAACGGTTTAGCTACTGTCGTTAGAATATCGATTGGTATTTTCTCATCCTTCAAAATTTTGTTTATAAAATTGCAGAGCGCATTCATAAAAGTTAAAGGTAATCGAAGAAGTTTATCAATCGATATACCAAGGTGCTCTTTTTTATTCTACTTTTAACATTAATTTTTTCAATGCATCACTGTTGATAACAAGTCCTGGTTCCCGGTTACCAGAAAGATCAGTTAGATCCATGAAATTGCTTTCATTCTGTGGATTACATATCAAATTACCATGTAGGGGTCTTTCGCCGGGGAGCTATCTAGTTCATGATCCTATACCCGTCCTACATATCAATGGTGGCTATTATTACTACCCGTGCACCTAATCAGTCTCTGATTCTTTTCGGATGGTTGATTTGAGAAAGCAGAAACTTGGTTTTATACATATATTAGATATAATGTTGCAAATAGAAATATAATTCACAGTTAGTCCATACTGACCATGTATAGGTCGACAATAAAACAGATTTTAATGCAAGAATAGGTCTTAAACACCATTCACAGTTAAACTAAATTGTCCGTCTTCTAGACGACAAAAGTTAAAATGATTTATGTTTACGAAGAGAAATGTTTTATGCACAATCAGTTATTCGCTTATAAATGTCTGAATTGAACTGTATTTTTACCATCAATTTTAAACATATGACGACATGGAAAAAGTCATCGTTAAAAGTTTTCACTAAAAATGAAGGGGTAAGCCCCATCGAGACTTCATTGACAAAAACTCGATTGAAAATACATGATGACATGAATGGAATCAAGGTTAAAAGTTATCACTAAAAAAGAATATGTAAATCGTTTAAAGAATTCAATGATAAAAATTCGACTGCAAATACATGATGACATGAATGGAATCAATGTTACAAGTTATCACTAAAAAAGAATATGTAAACCGTTTAAAGACTTCAATGATAAAAACTCGATTGAAAATACATGATGACATGAATGGAATCAAGGTTAAAAGTTATCACTAAAAAGGAATATGTAAATCGCTAAAAGACTTCAATGATAAAAACTCGATTGAAAATACATGATGACATGAATGGAATCAAGGTTAAAAGTTATCACTAAAAAGGATATATCAACAGCATAAAGACTTCAATGACAGAAAATCTCACAAATATTTAGTTCCCTGCTTGCTATGGTTTTAAACTCATGTCATTATACTGTAGGGGTACTTTTCGCTCTTGCTTTCTCGTTCCTGATTTTGTACCCCTACTCCTTATCAATGGTTGCTATTATGAGTACCCGAGCATTCAATCAGTCTGTTCCTTTTCAGATGGTTAATATTAGAAGGCCGAAGAAAGGTTTCGTGTATATATTCCACACAATGTAGCACATATAAATATAAAGTGATTTATGTCTATAAAGCGAAATGTTTAGCACAAATGTCTTGATTGGCAATATAGTCATATGATTGAAAATACATGATAATATGAACATAGTAAAATTGATTTATGTTTATAAAGTAAAATGTTTTATACACAAGTGGTTATTGTTACACAAATGTCTGAACAGAATTGTATTTATACCCATCGAATAAAACATTTGATGACATGTAAAATCATCGTGTTAAAAGTTACTACAAAAATGAAGATGTAAATTGTTTGAAGACTTCAATGATAAAAAACTAACAAAGCTTTAGCTTACTACATGCAATAGTTTCAGTTAATGTCAAACTATTAATCCATTCTTCTATGTGGACACTAAATTAAGTGAAATAAATCCGCAATGACACTACAGGCCACCGCGTGATCCTCGCGGATCGCGCGCGGTTCTCTCTATTTATAAAAACACTATTAATTACAAATAAAATTGCAGTTCAATAAATATAGATTGAAACTGCTTGAGACTAAAAGAGATTGTTCCTAAAATCACAGCTAAGAGAAATATTGTTTAAGGACAGAGTTAGAATATTTGACCTTAAAGAGCACAGCGTTTGTAAAAATTGACCTTCGTTGGGTTGTAACACGGAGCCGCGTGTTACATACACCCCCCGACAGTGAAAATTAGTACACAATGAAGGGGGCTAACCTTACAGGAAATGTTATTGCTCTTTCATGCCGTATAACGACTGATTTTGGTTCTGTCAACACTGATACTGGCTCCTCTATTTCTCGCGTTCTTGGACGGATGGTTAGGTCGAAGTGTTCGAGAAAGTCACGTCCAATGATGTTTCATGTCGTGTTGTCGATGATGAACGGATATTTGAAACATCATTTTGAGTTGGAGAACGAGATTGTGTGTACTCGTACCCCAAACGTCGCTATGTTGGAGCCATTCGCGCAGGTCAGACTGTTGGTGTCGACTGGGTGGGTTGGTTCGAGATAATTGTGGCGTAGTGAGCTTACATCTGATCCAGTGTCTATGACAATTCATTCGCCAGAGATTGCGTCACGGATGAGAAAGTATGTTGATAGTGGCAACCGGCGATGAGATTGATTGCTGGCATTTGGGCGTTTGAAGCATGACTTAATTGGAGCCGTCGCTGTAAAGACAATAGTTTGATTGCGCTCTACCGCGAAGGCAACGTGCTTCGAGCCATCAGACGTGGAGCGGCCAACAATTTGGGGTGCTCAGCCTCTGCTGCCGCCGAGGAGGCTGACCCCACCCGTCTTCCGAACCTTCCATGGGCGGAATCACCTGAGTTGTTGAGGGTGACCACGCCCATTTGAACGTCGTGTCTGTGCGCGGGTATGTGCAGACGTTTCCGAGGCAATAACGTGTGTAGTGGCCTTCATTGAAAGTGCTTGAATTTCTCAAAATCTAGCTGTTTATTAATTCCTTACTGGCTGTAAGTTCGACGAACCGGGGCACCATAATGTAGGGGTACTTTTCGCTGTTGCTTTCTCGTTCCTGATTTTGTACCCCTACTACTTATCAATGGTTGCTATTATTAGTACCCGAGCATTCAATCAGTCTGTTCCTTTTCAGATGGTTAATATTAGAAGGCCGAAGAAAGGTTTCATGTATATATTCCACACAATGTAGCACATATAAATATAAAGTGATTTATGTCTATAAAGCGAAATGTTTAGCACAAATGTCTGGATTGGCATGAATATAGTCATATGATTGAAAATACATGATAATATGAACATAGTAAAATTGATTTATGTTTATAAAGTAAAATGTTTTATACACAAGTGGTTATTGTTACACAAATGTCTGAACAGAATTGTATTTATACCATCGACTAAAACATATGATGACATGTAAAAATCATCGTTAAAAGTTATCATTAAAAATGAAGATGTAAATTGTTTAAAGACTTCAATGATAAAAAACTAACAAAGCTTTAGCTTACTACTTGCAATATTTTCAGTTCATGTCAAACTATTAATCCATTCTTCTATGTGGACACTAAATTAAGTGAAATAAATCCGCAATGACACAACAGACCACCGCGTGATCCTCGCGGATCGCGCGCGGTTCTGTCTATTTATAAAAACACTATTAATTACAAATAAAATTGCAGTTCAATAAATATCGATTGAAACTGCTTGAGACTAAAAGAGATTGTTCCTAAAATCACAGCTAAGAGAAATATTGTTTAAGGACAGAGTTAGAATATTTGACCTTAAAGAGCACAGCGTTTGTAAAAATCGACCTTCGTTGGGTTGTAACACGGAGCCGCGTGTTACATACACCCCCCCCGACAGTGAAAATTAGTACACAATGAAGTGGGCTAACCTTACAGTAAATGTTATTGCTCTTTCATGCCGTATAACGACTGATTTTGGTTCTGTCAACACTGATACTGGCTCCTCTATTTTTCGCGTTCTTGGACGGATGGTTAGGTCGAAGTGTTCGAGAAAGTCACGTCCAATGATGTTTCATGTCGTGTTGTCGATGATGAACGTATATTTGAGACATCATTTTGAGTTGGAGAACGAGATTGTGTGTACTCGTACCCCAAACGTCGCTATGTTGGAGCCATTCGCGCAGGTCAGACTGTTGGTGTCGACTGGGTGGGTTGGTTCGAGATAATTGTGGCGTAGTGAGCTTACATCTGATCCAGTGTCTATGACAATTCATTCGCCAGAGATTGCGTCACGGATGAGAAAGTATGTTGATAGTGGCAACCGGCGATGAGATTGATTGCTGGCATTTGGGCGTTTGAAGCATGACTTAATTGGAGCCGTCGCTGTAAAGACAATAGTTTGATTGCGCTCTACCGCGAAGGCAACGTGCTTCGAGCCATCAGACGTGGAGCGGCCAACAATTTGGGGTGCTCAGCCTCTGCTGCCGCCGAAGAGGCTGACCCCACCCGTCTTCCGAACCTTCCATGGGCGGAATCACCTGAGTTGTTGAGGGTGACCACGCCCATTTGAACGTCGTGTCTGTGCGCGGGTATGTGCAGACGTTTCCGAGGCAATAACGTGTGTAGTGGCCTTCATTGAAAGTGCTTGAATTTCTCAAAATCTAGCTGTTTATTAATTCCTTACTGGCTGTGAGTTCGACGAACCGGGGCACCATAATGTAGGGGTACTTTTCGCTCTTGCTTTCTCGTTCCTGATTTTGTACCCCTACTCCTTATCAATGGTTGCTATTATTAGTACCCGAGCATTCAATCAGTCTGTTCCTTTTCAGATGGTTAATATTAGAAGGCCGAAGAAAGGTTTCATGTATATATTCCACACAATGTAGCACATATAAATATAAAGTGATTTATGTCTATAAAGCGAAATGTTTAGCACAAATGTCTGGATTGGCATGAATATAGTCATATGATTGAAAATACATGATAATATGAACATAGTAAAATTGATTTATGTTTATAAAGTAAAATGTTTTATCACACAAGTGGTTATTGTTACACAAATGTCTGAACAGAATTGTATTTATACCATCGAATAAAACATATGATGACATGTAAAAATCATCGTTAAAAGTTATCATTAAAAATGAAGATGTAAATTGTTTAAAGACTTCAATGATAAAAAACTAACAAAGCTTTAGCTTACTACTTGCAATATTTTCAGTTCATGTCAAACTATTAATCCATTCTTCTATGTGGACACTAAATTAAGTGAAATAAATCCGCAATGACACAACAGATCACCGCGTGATCCTCGCGGATCGCGCGCGGTTCTCTCTATTTATAAAAACACTATTAATTACAAATAAAATTGCAGTTCAATAAATATCGATTGAAACTGCTTGAGACTAAAAGAGATTGTTCCTAAAATCACAGCTAAGAGAAATATTGTTTAAGGACAGAGTTAGAATATTTGACCTTAAAGAGCACAGCGTTTGTAAAAATTGACCTTCGTTGGGTTGTAACACGGAGCCGCGTGTTACATACACCCCACCCGACAGTGAAAATTAGTACACAATGAAGTGGGCTAACCTTACAGTAAATGTTATTGCTCTTTCATGCCGTATAACGACTGATTTTGGTTCTGTCAACACTGATACTGGCTCCTCTATTTCTCGCGTTCTTGGACGGATGGTTAGGTCGAAGTGTTCGAGAAAGTCACGTCCAATGATGTTTCATGTCGTGTTGTCGATGATGAACGTATATTTGAGACATCATTTTGAGTTGGAGAACGAGATTGTGTGTACTCGTACCCCAAACGTCGCTATGTTGGAGCCATTCGCGCAGGTCAGACTGTTGGTGTCGACTGGGTGGGTTGGTTCGAGATAATTGTGGCGTAGTGAGCTTACATCTGATCCAGTGTCTATGACAATTCATTCGCCAGAGATTGCGTCACGGATGAGAAAGTATGTTGATAGTGGCAACCGGCGATGAGATTGATTGCTGGCATTTGGGCGTTTGAAGCATGACTTAATTGGAGCCGTCGCTGTAAAGACAATAGTTTGATTGCGCTCTACCGCGAAGGCAACGTGCTTCGAGCCATCAGACGTGGAGCGGCCAACAATTTGGGGTGCTCAGCCTCTGCTGCCGCCGAGGAGGCTGACCCCACCCGTCTTCCGAACCTTCCATGGGCGGAATCCTCCTGAGTTGTTGAGGGTGACCGCGCCCATTTGAACGTCGCGTCTGTGCGCGGGTATGTGCAGACGTTTCCGAGGCAATAACGTGTGTAGTGGCCTTCATTGAAAGTGCTTGAATTTCTCAAAATCTAGCTGTTTATTAATTCCTTACTGGCTGTGAGTTCGACGAACCGGGGCACCATAATGTAGGGGTACTTTTCGCTGTTGCTTTCTCGTTCCTGATTTTGTACCCCTACTACTTATCAATGGTTGCTATTATTAGTACCCGAGCATTCAATCAGTCTGTTCCTTTTCAGATGGTTAATATTAGAAGGCCGAAGAAAGGTTTCATGTATATATTCCACACAATGTAGCACATATAAATATAAAGTGATTTATGTCTATAAAGCGAAATGTTTAGCACAAATGTCTGGATTGGCATGAATATAGTCATATGATTGAAAATACATGATAATATGAACATAGTAAAATGATTTATGTTTATAAAGTAAAATGTTTTATACACAAGTGGTTATTGTTACACAAATGTCTGGACAGAATTGTATTTATACCATCGACTAAAACATATGATGACATGTAAAAATCATCGTTAAAAGTTATCATTAAAAATGAAGATGTAAATTGTTTAAAGACTTCAATGATAAAAAACTAACAAAGCTTTAGCTTACTACTTGCAATATTTTCAGTTCATGTCAAACTATTAATCCATTCTTCTATAGTGGACACTAAATTAAGTGAAATAAATCCGCAATGACACAACAGTCACCGCGTGATCCTCGCGGATCGCGCGCGGTTCTCTCTATTTATAAAAACACTATTAATTACAAATAAAATTGCAGTTCAAGAAATATCGATTGAAACTGCTTGAGACTAAAAGAGATTGTTCCTAAAATCACAGCTAAGAGAAATATTGTTTAAGGACAGAGTTAGAATATTTGACCTTAAAGAGCACAGCGTTTGTAAAAATTGACCTTCGTTGGGTTGTAAACACGGAGCCGCGTGTTACAAATGATAGCACCTTTGATATCGGCTACCCATCCTGACTGCGAAATATCACGACGTATAGCTAGCAACTTCTCTACATAAGAAACGCAAGGTTTCTTGTATAGTCAGGTTGTTTTCGGTATCTGCCCTGACTGGCTGCATCGTTACAGAATCTGCTATTACAGCATGTACTTGTGGTTCTTGCTGTTTATACACGCCGTCTAACCCTCTGAGTTTTGTTGGCCAATCTATGCTCATTGTGTCCAAATACTTCCAATGTTGTTCTGAGCCTAATTGGTAGCTCAGCTGTAAAAATGGAGTTGACTACATCTCTAGATATATTCAACCTGGAAGCTTTTGTGCAAAGGCGTTCATAAAATTCGGACGGTAGTTGACGCCCCAGTTTTTCTTAGCGTAATAGTTCGCACATTTGCGCTGATCTTCCAGGCTGATATCTCTGTTGAATTTCAGCCATTAATAACTCAAATGCATTGTACGGCTTTTCTTCTACAGTTCTGTCTCTGAAATTTTCCAAAGCATTTCGGAAATTTTCAGGCAATGCCATCCATGCTGCAACAAATTTCTCCATTGGATTTACAATATTATTAGCACTCAATATAATTTGGGCATCTCCTACCCAACTTGAATGTTTTTCTGATTTGTACTGTGGTAGACTTAAAATTCTTGATCCTGGCGCGGTCGCCAAATTTTGTTGAGGCCCTAACATATTTGAGTCTGAGAGCCCCATAGATGCCAGATCGCTTGAAGTCCTAAAATTCACAGTAGAGTCTGATATGCTTATATTTCCATTTGCATCTCCTAGGTTCAATTCCGCAATGTCCTGCACTAACCTACTTGTGTCCTCAAATTTAATATCGGTCTCCATGTCTAAATGGTATAACAATTAAATCGACACTTAATGTTAGGCAATCGGAATGCGAAAGTAGGATCATGTTAACTCCCGAACAAATAATCTGGAAAGAGATATACGTGAACAACAGAATAATCAAATTACCTGTTCCAGGACGATTCTTTCCTGTGTAATATAATATCAGAACAAATGTCAATTATAATAGAAATGTATTTGACGAGATGTATTCGTGTTACTAGAGAAAATTGTAAAAATGCAGCAGACCAAAATATTTAAGACGAGTCAAGGAGCGAGACACTCGAAAAACTGAAAATGGCGCACAATTCAAAGTCAAGTATTTAAACAAAGAATGTTCTGGAAAATAAAAAGAAAAGATTCTTTTTAAATAAAATTGGTTACAATCAGCCATGTTGGTTTAAATACATCAGTTAATGTTATTTTACATTTGACGGAGGATTTATCTTCCTCCACAA
>JAQBSW010006565.1:0-47545 GCA_029291075.1 Eudiplozoon nipponicum | reverse complement strand
GGTAGCCCAGTTCTTCCTCGAGCTTGTATTCAGAGCACGTCTTTCTTTTTCTGTTTGCTAGGTTTTTAACTGTGTTTCTTTTGTGAGATTTTGATGTTGTAATGAATTCATTGCCCAGTGAAAGTGAATTATCTATGTATATTGCCAGCGCTATATCATAATTTTTTCTCGAGTGAGTGTGATGTCCAAGAGTAAACTTAATGCTTGGATTGGCTCCATTGGGTTGCTCGAGGATTTCAGATGGATCTGCTGCTTCTGGGATGAACAAAAATATAGCATCTACATATCTTTTGTACAATGCGCAGTGGTCAATTGTAAATTCTAGGCTCGTCTGTTCGAGGTGGTGCAGGTATACATCTGCCAGAAGGTGTGCAATGCAGATTCCCTTGGCCCCACCATTGATCTTACGGTCCTGTTACCTTTCAAATGTAATTTGCACGTCTTTTACATGCTATTATGAGGTCTTTGATATCTTTGGTGTATATAGGAAAATTTTGAAACGCATTTTTAATAGGATCCCGCAAGTTCGTTGTTGCGTTTTACAGTGGAATGTTCGTAAATTAGGATGAGACGTCAAGCGTGACTATTTTATTCTGTAGGAGGTTTTTCCCTCCAGTTCTTCTGCTATCTCGAAAGAGTCGTTGTTGGTGTTTGTGTTTATTATATTTCTTAATGGTTGAAGTATTTTGCAGAGAAACTTAAGTGGTTTATGTTACAGAGCATAGATCATGGGCATTATGGGTCGCATCGGAGAAGGTCTTGAAACTGTCAAGCTTTATGAGATTTTGGATTTCCGTAGCAGCGTCGGCCATAAGACGTGTTATAACAATCTTTTTCAGAGCAGCACTTATTCTCGATTCTATTTTTGTTGAATCATTCTTTTCTCTGTTGTCTGGTTTTAATTTCAACTAATCATTTATGATCTCATTTGACCTCAAGTATAACAACTCCTGATCCTTTTCCGAGTTTGGCAAGTCGTACATATTTGTCTGATTGTAGTTTTAGAAGTTCGTCTATATGCATCTCAATGATGGTCTGGCTACCACTGCATTCCGTTCGGAGTTATTCTACTGCACTAGCTATCTCGGCTTTCAGTCTTTGTCAATTGAATGCTTGCATGGCGGTGTCGTTTGTTAAGTCATTGTAGAATTTAATAAACTGAAAACCCTGGATGTTTATATCTGGAAGAATTTAAAATGATGTTTAGTTGACTCAAAATAAACGTTCATTAAGCACTTTTTTATTAAGTTTTTTCCGAATAAGATATATTTATATATATATATATATATATATATATATATATATATATATATATAAACATATATATGCTAAAATTTATAAATATTTTTAAATTCAAAATCGTAGTATGCGGCCTGGATGTGGTTGTGAATAATTTTCTAGATTCACGTTATAAATATATTTTACTATATTATTAAACAATAATTTTCTACGAAATAAATATATATATTAAACTCTCCCATGTATTATTAGTACTGTATATATATATATATATATAAATATATATATATATGTGTGTATATATTATATATATATATATATATATATATATATATTGTCGGATAAAACTCAATATTGCATCTGGTCGCAAAGGCTATTCATCCAGTAGAACGGTTTCGAACGTACTGAGACCTCTGAATGTACTCTCCAGAATATGCCGCAGTCAGGATACAATCTTGGGCTTATTTGCTTCTAAGTCTGTTACTCTATCCACTGTGACACCCGTACCGCATTCTACACGCGAATTAAAGTCATCTACTAACTGATATTGTCTATTTGGATATTCCATCAGATGGATATATATATATATATATATATATACAGCTATACCAACCTAAACATTAATAACGGGCATGATCTCATGTACATATGAGTTTCGGGCTCGCTGGCAATACATCATTAGAATACGATTCTACGCACTCTACCCTCTATGAATTTGTGACAGTCCACTATCATTCTGGTTCTATTTGATCTAATTCGTTATTTCGGTAGGCAAAACATAATTCACACTAGCAAACACATTGGCTCTTCACAAAAAAAAGAACTATAAATTGTGCAAAGTTTTCTAGATGCTATATCTGTAACTTGATATTATTTTGGCGAATAGCTAATACGATTTCCGATACAAACTACGTTCATATGTGAAATATGTTGTGTTGTAACAGAAACCAACGGGCGAGCAATTTATCCTCTATGCAAATTTGAATATGCATAAACAAGTATTTTATGAAATTTCTACAGGAGGAATACTCACTTTGGATTCCTTCGTAGTTTTAACTTCGACAATCCGATTAGAATAAAAAACCTTTTACTTATGATCACGAATAGGAATTGGAAAGAAATGATATAATATAAGTAACATCACTAAGTTTTGCGATTTATTTGTAATCCGAATGCAGGTAGTTCCTCTATAATTTGGTTTAGTTCTAGTTTTCATATGAAAATGTGTAACTATTTATAATAGATAAAAAAAACTGTAAATTATTTGATAACAGAAAAATTGGCCATTTCTCTACACGGTCTGTGGCTTGAGACCTGACAGTTTTTTCTTTCATTTTTATAAGAGTAAGCGTTCTGACCTATTATTTGATTGACTTTTTTGTATTATCAAAATTGTTTTCTTTGAATCGTGGGAGAAAAATACTATCTACTATGCGCTATTACCACTTTTCATATTAACGTGGGAAATATTTACCTTGTAGAACAAAATTTAACCAGTAAAATCGAAACAACAATTAAATAATTAAAATTTGCCATATTTTCAGATTAATATAACTTAAGAGACAAATACTTGTTGGCAGTTATATATTAAAATAATGCGGTCCCTTTTTAAATCATAGAAAACTCGATGAAAATCCACTGCACACTGACATTTTATAATTCAGGCTCGTGGGACACTGTTGCCCTGCACGAAATCAAACTTCTGCTTGAAAAAATCCAGATAATATTTTAAATTTCTTTTTCTTGCCATTCATTTTCTTAGTATTAATTAATTTTCTTTCTTACTAAAGTTTATTTCATGAAAATATTTTCTCCTTAAGAAAATATTTATCGAACGCTTCTCAATTTATATCTGGCAAGCACTTCCAAAATAGGACAAAATTAATTATTTTTATTAGGCCATAGAAAATGACTCGCGTAATATAATGCATAAGTGTAATAAATTTCATTAAAGAACAAATGTCTGGCTATTTAGGTATTATATAATATGAATTACAAATACAACTCGCGAGGAACTATAAAAGGAAGACAGGGATCTGTGCCCACGAATGCTTTCCGTCCTAAGATTTGCTTTATTGAAGTTAATTCCAACTCTTTCCTTGATTTTATATATAACAAATTCATTTCAAACAGAAATATTAATTTAAATTGATGATTATTTTTATTTAATAAAAAAACTGTGCTCAAATAAGTAGATTTAATGTTCGCTAAAGTTTATGCTTTTAAACAATGAGAGAATGGCACAATTTGTGACATTTCCCCCCTCTAACATTCAAATAAAGATGAATTAACTAAGCAAATATGAATACAGCCAGCTTTATGATTAGATAACCAACTTAGTTGAAGAGACGGTTAACTTACATTGGTCCATAGCCGAACGCTAGGTTTGTTTGAAAAATGGGACCAGCATGAAGCAATAGTCTGAACCAATGTTGTAGAAATGTATACGACATCGTAATAATAATAAAGTTAGAACAGTTATAGTAGCAGTACGAAGCCTATTGTTTACAAGACCTTAATAATTCTTAATTGAACACTATCTCCGCCTTATCTCACTTATGAGGTCTAATCTGGTCGAAAAATAAAGCATATTGCGTCAGGCGGACGACAAAATGAAAACTACGATTAAGCAATTGCGTCGACGATACTAGTGAACAGCACAACTGCAGGCAGTGACTGAATTAGAAATTTCTCTGGAGGTCTGTGCAGAAAAAGGGGGGGGGAACACACATTTGGAAACAAAATGCTGCGTTAAAGGTGTAGGTACAATGGCATTCTTAGTCTACGCAAAGAACGATAGTAAATGAACAGTTGAAATAAAGCATTTAACTTATAAACTTCTTTCTGATTTCGCATTGTAAAGACTGGCATTTAAAATATAAAACACTTTTTAAAATGATTTATTTTAAGCATTTCTTGACATAGATGAATTAAAACCAATTGTGTTTCTCACATTATTACTGTTCGAATAGTTTAAATTTTATAAAATCATGACTATGTATATGTTGTAAAATATATAGGAATAATCGATTTTTTTCGGACCACATAAAAAACTATGCCAATGGATAAGATTCACAAACTAATTGATGACAAACATTTGTGACAACGAATTGCGTAACATTTTATGATACTCTTACTAACAAAATAAATTTCAGATTAAATAAGAAAACCAGCTGGTAATGAACAATTAAAATTTTTTATCATCCGTTGAAATTTACGATGAACTACTAAATGGCGCGACCGTTAATTGCAACACGATTGCACGTAAAATCGGAGATTTTTTATCCCAGATATTAAAGTCGCTATATATATATATATATATATATATATATATATATATATATATATATATATGGATCGAACAAGTAGCTCTACATGATGGCCCTAAAAACTCCGTTGTCACTAGTTTATATAGTTGGAGTAGGCCGACTGACTTGTCTGTGGTCGGTGATGACCTCTCGGCCAACTTAGACCCTCATAATTTTTTTATCTCAAATATATGGACCACGAAAAAATTCTAAGAACACGGTGGTCACACCCTAGCTTTTTGACCTTCATGTTCACAACTGAGGGAAGAAAGCTGGGTTGCTTGCTACACATTTTGTCTTCTACTTGGCTTGCTCAATAGAGCGAATCAAATTCAAGTTCACTATTTTCTAATTGATAGTAAAATGGCCCATTGAATTTTTTTAATTGATATGCGAGGAGGTTTCCTATTGTACGTTTATGAATACATTTAAAATTTTTATTAATAAACTGATGTTAGATTTCATATAAAATTTTTTAATGTGCAATAATTAATTTACTTCTGTATTTTACTATCAACCGTCCATGCACATTTTAGTAATAATAAATTTTGGCACTCTATTTCATATGCTACGGTATTTCACAATTAATAAACATCACGTCAATTTTTAAGTTCGACATTTAACTCAGAAAAAATAATTAATAAATATTTCTATTATACTCTTTATTTTCCACTGTAAGTATTATCAGACACCCGCTCCTAATTCAAGTTCATATTTATTTATTGTCATACTGAATTGTGTAGATCTCAGTGTGTTGCTGAAATGAGAAGTGCTAAATCAATATTGGAAAGGATGAAACTAGTTTTCAAATAAATTTTCATCTATTACCTCATCAAATTATATTTTAAATGCAAAATTTTAAAAGTCTCCTAATATAACATATTATTTATTGTTTTGAATTAATACTTTTGGTGATATATAATTAGCATTGTGTAATAAGTGTAATAAGCTAGTAGAATTTGAGCCGAATGATATGCTAGTTAGAATAAAAGGAGTATAACAAGAGGAAAACTTGCGGTTTGTTCTGTGTGTTGACTTATCAGTCTGAGCCGTTACTATGCCCTAAACGCAGTGTATATTCTGTCAAGTAATGTGTCACACTTTAACGTGCCAAATATTAAACCTGGGTTCATTCACGAAACAGATAAGTAAATGTACAGGAATGCTACTAAAAATAAATGCATATTATATTATATCTATCAAACCTGTATACGGTACTAACACATTGATTTGAGGATAGTGTCAATTTCACTAAAATAAAGAAGATCAACCAATCTGAACACCTATTCAATTAAAATTATTTTAATATAAAAGAGAAAGTCAAAATTGGGGTAAAAATGAAAATGAGTTAATAACATATTTACATAATTTATAAAATAAATTTAGCGTCATTGATTAATCAGAAACCAACAAGATTTGAAATTATATAATGTAACTTTATTCAACTATAAGCTTTTCAAGTAATTTTTTTTAAAGATATATTGCATTTTTGAAATTCTGGTTAACAGACCAAAATGAAACCAAAGTGAGTTTGCATACAATTTAGTCTGTGTTTATTGCCAATTCATCTCAAAATCTACCAATTATTGTTCGAAAAAACAAGTACCAATTATTGGCATACTTCCAGATTTTACATTCGACTAAAATCGAATGATATTTGACACTAAATGCACAATTTTGATTTGCTTAGATTTTTTTAATTCGACGTATGTACATGTAACGTATGTATTTGTAACAAAGCACATGCTTTAGTCAGTTTTGTCGTTTATAATTTTCGTGGAAAGTCGTATTTATTAACTTTTATATATATATATATATATGTATATATATATATATATATATATGTTTATGTATATAGGACGTTTATTGCTTTTGATTCGGGAAAAAAATTATATTGAGATAGATAATCCATTAATCTAATTTGAACTATGGCTTTTGCTGAAAACAGACCAAATTGTTTTTATTTATCACATGTGTTTATGGACATTAAATTTTTCATTCTCTTTATATGACCGTGCTCATCTTTATTCATGAATTCATACGATTCAAATTCTATTGCTTGTTAAATACCGTGTATACAATTTAAAAATAATTGTTTGCGCGGGTGGTGGCAACAATTCTTTAAAACAAGTTTGCGAGCTTGAAGTAAACACCAATCCCATTGTATTTAACCAGTCGTCAAACAACATAACAAAACTACAGCCAGCTGCAACGCACTGACGCGTTTCGACCTTCCTTGATCATCATCAGAGTACGACGGCAAACTGACTATCGAGGATCAAACCGCATTGAATATATATGGAAATCAAATTTAGATATGCGGCTCTCACTTCTAGCAGTCTCGCATAAATTGAATTTGACTGGAAATGTCGGCTGCACAATTTCTATGCAGTCACGAACATTAAATGTTTGCAGCTTTCGCCACATATACATATATAGGCAATACAATTTAACAATAATTGTTTGCGCGGGTGGTGGTAACAATTCTTTAAATCAAGTTTGCGAGATTGAAGTAAACACCAATCCCATTGTATTTAACCAGTCGTCGAACAACATAACAAAACTACAGCCAGCCGCAACGCACTGACGCGTTTCGACCTTCCTTGATCATCATCAGAGTACGACGGCAAACTGACTATCGAGGATCAAACTGCATTGAATATATATGGAAATCAAATTTATATATGCGGCTCTCACTTCTAGCAGTCTCGCATAAATTGAACTTGACTGGAAATGTCGGATGCACAATTTCTATGCAGTCACGAACATTAACTGTTTGTAGCTTTCGCCACGTATACATATATAGGCAATACAATTTAAAAATAATTGTTTGCGCGGGTGGTGGTAAAATTCTTTAAATCAAGTTTGCGAGCTTGAAGTAAACACCAATCCCATTGTATTTAACCAGTCGTCGAACAACATAACCAAAACTACCGCCAGCCGCAACGCACTGACGCGTTTCGACCTTCCATGATCATCATCAGAGTACGACGGCAAACTGACTATCGAGGATCAAACCGCATAGAATATATATGGAAATCAAATTTAGATATGCGGCTCTCACCTCTAGCAGTCTTGCATACATTGAACTTGACTGGAAATGTCGGCTGCACAATTTCTATGCAGTCACGAACATTAACTGTTTGTAGCTTTCGCCACGTATACATATATAGGCAATACAATTTAACAATAATTGTTTGCGCGGGTGGTGGTAACAATTCTTTAAATCAAGTTTGCGAGCTTGAAGTAAACACCAATCCCATTGTATTTAACCAGTCGTGGAACAACATAACCAAAACTACCGACAGCCGCAACGCACTGAAGCGTTTCGACCTTCCTTGATTATCATCAGAGTACGACGGCAAACTGACTATGGAGCATCAAACAGCCTGGAATATATATGGAAATCAAATTTAGATATGCGGCTCTCACCTCTAGCAGTCTTGCATATATTGAACTTGATTGGAAATGTCGGCTGCACAATTTCTATGCAGTCACGAACATTATCTTTACAGTTAAATACTGTTTGTTGCGAAGAACTAATATATATGCAAGTATGTATTAGGTTTTGCGAACCTAGTAAAAAATTTACGAACATTATCTGTTTGTAGCTTTCGCCAGTCGTCGACGACTGGTTAAATACAATTGGATTGGTTTTGTCGAAAAAACCTTTACACATACCTTCAAGGTAAGAATTCTCATTGGATAACATATTTATTTTTTTAAATAATTGAATTATTTATCCACAAATATAACTTTACAGAGCGAATTTGCCCATGCCTATCAACAGATTGAGTTAAAAAATTTTAGGTTAAATAGAAATAAAATGGCTGCATAGAATTTAAAAATAATATACCCATGAAAATAGTAGTTCAGAAAATCAAACTAGACGAAACATGAAACAAAGTAGTACAAGGGACTTGGAAATCCTCATAATGATACCTATGCTCCAACAAATGTAATCTGTATGCACAATTTTGGACGACGTTTGTTTATTGCGATCACCTATAAATAAGGCGGCATATTCACACAACTAGTCCAAAATTAATTGAGAATCGGGTTTTGATCATGTCAAATTGTTATTGAAATACGCATATTAAGTTATATAGTTACGCGAAATACCAATTAAATTTTGCAACCCTTAGATTGATATGTGCTCCAATAAACTTTACTCATAGTTTCTGCATACATATGATTAGCCACAAGAACGCGTCTTACTTTAAAAAAAACACTGAAAAGCAAATTGCAGTTGAATTTACTCTTTCACGCTGTTTGGTGGTGAATGTACTTTAAACTATTTCAGTTACAAAATATGTGGATTTCAATAAGGAACGCAATCTATCTTCCTGTGCTTCATTTGCTCTGTGAGCAAACACCAATCTTTTGGCGACCGTACATGAATTCACAACGATTTTATTTATGTCCTTAGCTTTATAATTTTCTATAAAATCTGGTTGACCACGATTGGAGCCAATGTAAACCTAATTTGTAGTCCATATTTTATTGCATAATTGACAATTTAAAATCCATGAAACATATGAACAATACATGAAAACCTATTTTTTCTAACGCGCTTTACTCAATTTCAAATTTGAGAAAATCTAACTGACAAACAGACATAAAATCAGTAGTTTAATTTAATAGAATATTTTCCGATATTGATCCGAAATAAAACGAACAAACCCGGTTTTAACGTTCAAGTTAACTAATCATCTAAAAAAACATTTAAACTGTATTCAGATATGTGATTTCTCAGTGGCTTCAAACGACTAGCTAACTCTTATTTTTAATTTATCTGTTGAATCATTAAAAATAGAACCAATTGTTGTTAAAGTATAACCATGTTTGATTAAGGCCAAGTGTGCAGAAATATCTTTTACTTAGAGCCAATAAAATGTCCTGGTCTAGAAAGATGAAGGGATAAGCACTTAGCTCGTGCACTGGCACTGATGCCTAATTTTGGAGCCCTATGTGAAATTGCTTGATTATTTCATCTTGTTTGCTATCTGGACCAATATATAAAAATATATAATGTAAACTTCCCATGTGCACGGTTTTAATTCTATTTAAATAAAATTATTTCCTTCGCTTTATTCCTTCAGCAAATCAGTTGACAATGTGGAACGAAATGCCCACGTTAAAACATATAAGGCATTTTAAATGTTTATTATCGATGAAGAATTACTAAAAATTTATTTAAAATATGATTATCCTATAATCAATTTCATTACATTTTATAAAAATTCTATAACATGATTTATAAATATATATATATATATATATATATTACTTTGGACAGTCCATCTTGTATATTTGTTAATGGTAAATTGTCTTTACTAACTGTCATTAATTCACCACAACATGATCAATTTTAGCGGACAATAATATAAAATTTCCTGACGAAATTAGCAATAACTAGCTTACTAAACTATTACTAAATCACCAAATTAAACGGATGCTATTGTAAATTATTTAAGAAAATAGCTCTCATTAGCTAACATACTTATCATAAAATCTAGATCGTTTAAACAGGCAATATTATATAATTGCTGGATCCGCGTTTTGACTGACACAGATTGCATTCCAGTTGTTTTTTTTCCTTCAATATATTTCAGCAGCCGTTTTCGGTTCCCTCTCTTCAGTTCACCCACTATCAGAAGTTTTACAAAACAAATTTATGAATGAAACGTGCCTCATAATTCAAATTTGCTTACATAAGTATTACATAATCGTATATTGTTGATCAAACTGTTGTGAAACTCTTCAAGGTAACATATCGTACAGGCTTTCATTATATTCAAAAAACCGCATCCGTTTAAACAAATCACGTTATACGTTTCATTATGACATTAATATTTTTGAATTAAATATTTAATTTTAACAATGCTACGATATCTACCGTTAAGCATTACATAAACTTGACAGTTTGTGGTGATAAAATTTTATTTTCAATGATTGTCTTGCTTAATCTGATGTCATAATATAACTGGAATCTCCCTCGACCATACGTCAAGAGCAGATATTCTGGAATCCATTCGGAATATTGCTTGTTAGATTTTTTAAAAAGATTTTGCAAAATACTCATTTAGTTAATTTATTTCCATGATAATGACGATTTTCTTTGAATTGATTAAGTCAGATGGATATTTTCTTATCTAATGAGATATGTATGCAAATGGAGATGAGTATTGAAGTTGTCTACCTCGAAGTTACATTTGACATATAGAGTGGTTTAGTAAACTAGTTTCAGAGCTTCAACTGGGTCTTTTTCTTCATTGAGGATACAGGATATTATCTATATATCGTTTGCAATGTGCAAACATACCAATTAATATATTTAAATTCGTGTAATCAAAAGGGCATATGCATTAATGAGCCCAGACAGGTGATTCGCAATTTCCTAAAACTTCACACATAATTGTCTAAAATATTCAATGATAAAAGTAAAACGGGCGTTTTATTTTCCGAATTTACTACTCGTAAGTAGATCTAGATTATCATTTTTATTGACCTCACACAGAAAAGATTTTGTATATTAATGTAATAATATTAAAAAATTATTTATATTAAAATGGCGGTATATATTTCACGTTCATTTTGATTAAATTGTGCATAAAACTGATGAAAGTTTATGTATTTATTCCAAATCTTATTGGTTCTAGTATTTCGCAGTGGAACTTAAAAGGTTCCTTGTAAGCATTGGCATAAAATTTCGAATAGGAAGAGTTAGTATGCATGCGAATATAAAACGCACTTGGATAATTGACGGTTAGCTTACTGTGGATAATTCAATTGGTGCTATTATCTGCTACAAACTTGTGAAATCCTATTACAAAGAAATTAACAGGTGTAATTGATGGCGTGCGGTGAAAAATTCTGTCAGAACCAATATCATGCAATTATATTTGAGAAGCTCAAAATATTGAATCCAATAATGAAGAATTGTGCTCTAGACAATTTGGATTTCGTATGAAGATGTATAATTGAATCCGTGAACTGGTATTGCCTTTAATTCTACAAGCATATTTACAAAAGCGGACAAGTTCTGTTCTCCGGCAATGCCGCCACAAAATGTAGTACGAATAAAAATCAAATATTTAAATTTACAAAATGTGTTTAACTCAGGCATGTGCAACGCCGTCGAACCCGACCAATCAAAATAATTTTCTGTTAAATTGAAACTTATGCTTTCAGTAAATACATATACGCAGTGGATCCCCGTATGCATCACCGTAGAAATATACCATCGATTTTACATTCTAAATTGTAACATTATTTCATGGTAAGCGCAGCTGCTGTAGCACCAAAAATGAGTTTCATTCTTAGAAAAATAATTCCTGTGTTAGGGCTGCTTCAAATTATGACCTAATAACTGATTATGTATTTTCCAAGTTATTCCCATATCATTTAGATTCGTATATATATATATATATATATATATATATATATATATATATATATATATATATATATATATATATATATATATATATATATATATATAACAAAGTGGATAGTGGCCATTGATTTCGAAGATACCAAACATCCATTTACAATTTTTCATTTATAAACATCCTGTTTTCATTTGATTATGAGGGTGGCAACTAGTTTGACGCGGTTTTATTCCTATTTCTTCTTTAGTCTGATCAATTTGTGTATGTGCATGTGTGTCTGTGTGTTTGTCTGTCTGCGTGAAGTGGTCTTTCTGGTTTTATTGAGAAGTGCTGTCTGAGGTCTGGTCATTGTTGTATTGATGGATTGATAGTTAACTAATTGTCTTCGCATTGTTGGCTGTTACGTGTAAGAATGTCTTTTACCCCAGTGTTGTCTTTTGTTTCGCGTAGTTGCTCGATTTATTCTCACAACATTGGAACAGCACAGGGTGTGCAGATCTGTGTGTCGAATGCTCATGTCGTTTTTGATTTTTGTCGCTGCTACCAATGGATGTGATATCGTTTGTACACATGTTTTTTCTTCTTCAGATTTTGCCAGTCAGATGGAATATATGTTGAGCCCGGGCTTGTTGGTGGTTGGTCTAGCCTGGATGCTAGTAATATGTTTTTCCGTTTGTTGATTCGTGGCCAGTCAGTTATATTATTATGTTGATGATACATTTGAATGTTTACGCCAAGCATAGATATTAAACTCAGTGTTTAATCGGATTTAGTTCAAATATATTAGCTTCATTACTGGTTGGACAAGTTAATCTGCGAAAATTCTGCGATTGAGTTCTCAGGTTAGGCGAGAACGAATAAAATCGATATATATGTGCACGTTCCAGGTCTATGCGTCCAATCTTAAATTGCGGCTGTAATATGGCGTTTTCCTACACTCTCTGTTTCGGAAGGTTATTTTTTTGAACAACAGCTCTGTATATCAAATAATAGATTTCGTATCACCGTCCAGTATTGTTGATGTTTGTCCACAGGTATTACTCACACGTTCAGCTGGGATCTATCTTGGGTTGCAGTTTAAGTTATGTCGAAGAGGATTTAATTTTCAGAAGACGTGGTTTGTTCCAATCCTATCCGTCCGCCTTAAAAATGCTATATATATATATATATATATATATATATATATATATATATATATATATATATATATATATATATATATATATATAGATATGTATACCTGATTGTACAATTTAAAACTCCATGAATGGAATTGAAATATTTATAACGAAAATTTAGTAGATATCATAAAATATACACACTACTTCTTGCCATGAATTATTTTCTGACGGTCCTCCTTATGTTAAAAACTAACGCCAGCCGCAACGCACTGAAGCGTTTCGACCTTCCTTGATCATCATCAGAGTACGACGACCAATTGACTAGCGAGAATCAAATCGCATTGCATATATATGGAAAGCAAAATAAGATATGCGATCTCACCTCTAGTAGTTTTGCATACATTGCAAGTGATTTGAAATGTCGGCTGCACAATTTCAATGCAGTCACGAACATTAGCTATTTTAGCTTTCGCCACACACACATATATAGACAATACAATTAAACAATAATTAATTGCACGGGTGGTGGTAACAATATTTTAAATCAAGTTTGCGAGCTTCAACTAAACACCAATCCCATTATATTTAACTATTCATCGAACAACATAACCAAACTACCGCCAGTCGCAACGCACTGACGCGTTTCGACCTTCTATGATCATCATCAGAGTACGACGGCGGCATATCTAAATTTGCTTTCCATATATATGCAATGCGATTTGATCCTCGCTAGTCAGTTTGCCGTCGTACTCTGATGATGCTCATGGAAGGTCGAAACGCGTCAGTGCGTTGCGAATGGCGGTAGTTTTTTTTATGTTGTTCGACGACTGGTTAAATAAATTGGGATTGGTGTTTACTTCAAGCTCGCAAACTTGATTTAAAGAATTAACATACGTCTTTATCACTGCGCAACAGAAATTGTTTATAGATTTTTTCAGTTGTTTTAGATTATAAACGTAATCGATTTTAAGCTATTTTTGTAACGTACAGAATTTGTCTTACCGATCATTATCGAATATAAATTGTCAACTCATTAGATTCAAAATGGTAGATGAGTTGTCATCATATTGAACACACTTCGCATTTATTTGCTGTCATTTGCCTGCTCTGTCTCTAATCTATGGAAATTCAACAACTTGCTATTTCTAAACTGCTCAAAATTAAATCGAGGCATATAAAAAATCTCTTTGAGTGTAATTTTCTCTGCACTAATGTCCAAATACGCGGCTGTCCAGGAATTAGGTCCTGCAGATACAGATGGGTTCTCAGATTTGATATGAGTCTGATCACCGTTTCCACGTCAGAGCAGCTCAGTCGGTGCTTTCAGAAACCAACATGTAATGAAGAAAATTTAACTATTCTCAGTTTTCCAGCAAAAGTTAATAACTACAGCGTCCTTGAAAAAGAGTGATTTTTTTAGCCAAGCGATGAAAAATAAGTTATCCCCATGGGTTACTTTATACTAAACATCCTTTAACCGATCCAAAATTTGTAAAGTATTGGAGGTCGTAGGCTCAAAGTTACATTTCCCTAATGGTTAACAAGCATTTAAAAGGATGTATGCATCTTTCGTGCTTCTTGCAAAATCAATATAATATTATAAGTCTAAGCGTGTGATTAATCAATAAATACAATGTTTTGGTTACAAAATATATTAATGAATATTTTTATTTTCTGTCATTGTTGTGTATTAAAATGTAACAGTTATGGCATTCGAGTTGGGAAGAGACGAAATGGAAATCACTTTAGAATTATTTTATAGTACAGCAATACTTGAGGCAAAAATAATATCTTCGAAAATTGATACTTTTATTAAAAACTGTTCAACACTAACAGAAATTTATAGATATATCACACCAATGTTAATGCTTTGTAGATACATGCACACCTCAATAGAGATCTAGGTTTCCCGCGTGGTAGATTCTCCAAAGGACATAGAAAATAAGAAGAAAATGGCAAAGTATTTTCACTGAACTCGGTTTGCTACATGGTTTTTAAAGATATTTTCCGACATAATCGTTCTTATTTTAGTGATTCCTGTTGAGGCATGATCAAATTTATCTTCTGGCCAATAAAGGTGTACTGGCACGCATTTGCCATTTTGTAACCACTGCGATTTCATCTATCCACCATCTTGGCTTCTGTCATTACGGCAATCAGTATATACAAATTTCCATTTGAGAACGTGGCCGAATACGAAACAGCCGTTTTTAAACGAGTTTCGACAACATTATACTGCAAATTTTTATTAGGTATTTGACAACTTGTAACAAATTCATTCAAATAGGACCAGAGGGATATGAACTGATGTCAGCATAACTGTAAGGTATAAACTTATGTAAACATTCGTTTCGTGCTTCTTGGTGACTTATTGTAGGAGCTGGTACTACTCTCTATAGCCAGCAAAAATTCTGTCAAAAAATGTTGAGCAATAGGATGGTACAATCGCCTATACGAAAACCCGATTATATGGATTTTATGGATTAAAAATTGTATATTATTAGTTGAAACTGAACGAACATTTGTTGAATGGGCGGTGATATCAACTAATTTTAATCAAGATTGCGAGCTTGATGTAAATACGTGACGCATTATGTACATACATATGACAGCATAAACTAGATATTGTATTGTGCGGAAAAGTCAATTCATCCAGTAGACTGGTTTCGTTCTTATTGGGAACTCATCACGTACTGACCAGAATTTGCCACATACGAGGCTCGAACCAGGGCACGTCTTCTTCGTAATCTGTTGCGCTAACCACTGAGCCACCCTGCTGCACACTAATGACCATCTTTCAGTTATATTCTAACTATTGTTCCTTGGCTATCCTTTCTTCTAGATAGACCGTATATAGCATCCATTTAACTCTAAAGTTCCAACTAACCATCCCCAATCAATTACTATCTAACAGATACCACGTTGCATTGGGAAGTGGTATTTAAATGAACATTTATATAATTACACAAACATTGGTTGCACGGACTGTGATATCAACTACTTTTAATCAAGGTTGCGAACTTGATATAAATACCTGACCCATTATGTGCATACATTTTTCAGCATAAACTAAGCATTTTATAGTGCGGAAAAGGCAATTCATCTAGTAGACCGGTTTCGTACTTATTGGGAACTCATCACGTACTTTCCAGAATTTGCCGCGGACAGGTGAATATTTCAATTTAGCAACCTTGATTAAAAGTAATTTTTATTACCACCCGCGCAACCAATGTTCGGTTAATTATATAAATTTTTATTTCAAAACCATGTTCCCGTGTAACGTGGTATCTGTTCGATAATGACAGATTGGAGTTGGTGATTTGGAATTTTCGGACCAGATGAATGCTTTATGGGCTCTACCTAAAGGAATGGCTAACCAAGAAACATTGTTTAGTATATAACTGAATATTTTGCGTATTTTGCAGCATTGTGGCTCAGTGGGTAGAGCACTAGATTCCGAAGTAGACATACACAGGTTCGAGCCCCGTCAGCGGAAAATACCGGACAATACGTGATTAGTTCCCAATAAAGACGAAACCGGTCTACTATACAATACCTAGTTTATACTGACAAATGTATGTAGTAGTTGAAATTCGCAATTTTGGTAAAATTTATCATATCTAGAAATCCATTGTGTTGGCATCATATACCCTCTCGTCAACTATAGTGTTGGAACCATTGGCAGACTCTACAACCATTGTACTAGTACCATGTATCGACTCGGCAATTGTAGTGTCGGTATCATTTAGAAGCTTAGCATATTTTATATGTAGTGAGTTAACTTTGAATTCGCATTGTCGAAGAATGTATATCAAGTTAACTCTACTTATGCTTGGATACATATTCGCGTAAAAGATTGTGCCGTCCAATTATCCCGCATTGTTCGACAAAGTATATAGTAGGGATAGGGCGTAGGACCGGTTCCTGCTGATAAGACGCCTGTAAGCACGAAACTCAAGGATAACTGAGATTATAGCTTTTGTTCATGTCGACTTTGGTTTAATGTTCTTACCCGATTTGAACTAAAATTTTACTAGGTATGCGATACACCTAATAATACACAATTTTACATAAATATATACACAAATATATATATATATATATATATATATATATATTTCCAGATGGGTTTCGTTCATTTTGTGCACCCTTTAAGTAAATGCAAAATTTCTGCGGCTGGAAATGCAAAACATCAACATTTTCCGTGCGATGAGGCAACGCATTGCATTAAAAAGGAATAACGGATTACTATGTCGACATTAAAAATAAAAACATCATAGAAATTTTAAATGTATAAAATATTCCATTACGAAATAGGCACAGCCATTGAATACATGACATTAAATAAGTTTTTAAATAATTTTAACTAGATCTTGCTAAGATAATTCACTTAGAATTATTTATAAAAAAATAATCTCTTCATCAGAAGCCAAAAATAAATTTCGTAATGTATTGTCTGTGTAGTCGTATGGTTATATTAGTTTGACTTCTTTAAATTGGCTCCACTGCTTTTCTTGTAATAAAGTGATTTATGAAGCTCCTTCGATATTGCGCTGTTTTTTCTCTATTATACTTTAAACGCTTCTGCGTTATATTTATAGTAAGTGACTTCCAATGTAATGTAAGCATAAATGATTAAAATAATCACAGCTACAAATAATCAGTTTGAGCAGAGAACTTTGATACAAATGAAGGCGTTTTTATTAAAAATACCCAACTAGTGGTAGTTACAACTTTGTGAATTTTCCAAAGCATCTACGTAAGTTTTTTTGTCAGGTTATTTATTTACTTTTGTCTCTTGTACCATTCTTTAACATATATATAACTTTCTGGGAATGGTTCTGGGTCACTTTCTTGAGGTCCCATATGTTCTGTCTGAGTGGTCGCAATAGTATCTAAGAGTAATATATTTGTATTGGAGCTTTCAGTAACATTGAAAAGAAGCCGCTTTGTTAGCTGGTCGGATGGGTTTTGATAGTTTTATTTTAAGAAATAATTTGAGAAATCTTTTATGCAAAACATCTGATTGCAAATACAGAATAAATAATTTATTCATTCTAGCAGTTTGGCACGTCCGCATTTTGCGGCAAAAAATAGGCTTAATTCTTCCCGTTCAAGAGGCTGACAACCTTTTTCAATAATTGAAAGAATGTCCTTATTTACTCTCAGTAATAAATCATTATTTATTCATTTGACAGAAAATCACATTCATTAACTTGATGAAGTTTAATCTAAACATGAACGATGTTCAGCAATTTCTTCCTAGCATAATGCAATTAATCTTTACTACCTAAAAAAAGTAACACATAAATTGAGTATGCGAGAAAAAATTGATTAATGAGCATTTGTTAAGATTTTTTTATATAATTCACATGTTTGAGTTTATTTGTGTTTGGGATTTAACTCGGCAAGTTGTTCAATGCGTCTATTTATGTCATTGGTTTTCAAATTATCTGTTATATTGTCAATTGTGTGGTGTCGGATGTTAGTAGAACTAGGCTAAACTTACGGCATATTTTGGAAAAAATGTAAATTTGTACACCGTGTGGATGATTCTGCACAAAAAGCGCATTTAGAGATAATTGTGGAGTACAAAGTGCTTTTCTCAATTGCAAAGATAAGAAATTTGATCAAGATCAAGAACTGTTTCATTTATTCATATTATATATATATATATATATATATATATATATATATATATATGTATATATATATATATATATATATATATATATATATGTATATATATATATATTGAAAAGTCAATTAAAAGGAAAATTTAAACGAGGAGATAATGTGAAATAAAAGAACAATCCGTCATTTTTGTGCATCACCTGCAGTTCAGGCTAAGTGCTTAAACATGCTTTTCTGCATTGAAAAAGTAGGCTGCTCATTGTGTATCCACGGTGGCTCTTATGTTGTCAATTTATGCTATTGTATTTAGTAGGTGTATTAAAAGAAGCTCCTGTAGAAGGTATGTGAAAGTCTTTATTAATAGGTTGCGCAATTGCAAACGTGTTCATACCATTTATATACAACTAGCGTTTCTGTTGCAATGTTCTTTTATTCTGGTACATAGCTGTATGTTCAATCGACATATATTAGTTCTAAACAAAATTAAGCATACATTTTGTTAATAATATTTAAGTTCCACAATAATGGTTGTTCATCTTTAATCTATAATAAATTAAAATGTGCTAACTTAAATAAACCTTGTAGTTTAGCTCTACTAAATGCTCGCATTAATGTTTATTCATAGTTTTTCTGCGTTATGCCAGAAGCAGCGTCCATCTTATATAGGATGTTTAAATATCTTTCTTTCATTTTTGGTCCTAAAATCGCCTCCTTTAATTATTTCGCTTAACATCATTTGACTGAATACATTTTCCAAGATTGCCATTTGATTGTGTTGTGTTTGCTTTAATATATTCTCTTTTTTGAATCTGAAATAACCAGATTATCAAATCTGTAAATACAGACGAGTTCTGTTCATTATTTATAGTAACAATTCGGTAAATTGATAAAATGTAAATAATGTTCAGACTTGGTTATTTTATGGCAAACTGTTCTATTAAATTATCCTTAAACTCTTCCTTTGGTAAAAAAACCCAAGAATCACGGTCTTACCAATGCCTTAACGTATATGTGATATTCCTGAATGCGATATGTTTTAAAATAAATAATATATCATTGACATAACCTATATATTGGGAAACCTTACTTATGTCCCACTTTAATATTGTATTCTCAAGATGGCCAAGGAACTTTACAATTAACATTCGAGATAATGAGCACACTTCTGCTATAGTAACAATCGGTTTATGATTACTTCCATTAAAATGAAACGGTATATTTTTCGTGCATAAATAATAGTCTGCATGATATATGACGTGAGACCGTAGATAGTAATATGATTTGTCTACTGCCTCAACTAAAATATAATTATATTTAATAATAATAATATTTGTATTTAACGATTTTGAATCAAAAGACACAATAATTTTTTTTTGTAATCGTGTATATTTTTAATTGTGTTAATAAACTAAAAAGAATCGCTAAATGAAAAATTACCTAGTAGTTTTCGGAACGTTTCCGGCACACGGAATAATCATTCTCCCAATAATTGGAACGAATAATTGATTATAGATGAAATTATACTTACGGACAAATATTTGTGTTAGATATTGTATGTGATGGAGAACTAATAGATATGCAATTGTGTATGTAGTGTTGCAAACCTCGTAACAAATTAGTTGAAATATGGCCAGAAGGATAAATCAAAGACTGCATGAACGGAAAGTATAATCTCGTGCAAATTCGTTTCGTGCTTACTGGCGACCCATCAGTAGGAGCCGGTATTACGCCCTTTACCCACTTTATAGCTTTATATGAAGTTAGCTTCACTACTGCAGCTTTATACATCCACATAAAATTTTGTACAGTTCCATTTTCCAACGTTCCTCAACAAAATATAGTGTGAGTAAAGGGCTTAATAACGGATTCTAATACTGAGTCGTAAGTAAACACAAAACGAATGTGCACGAGATTAAAAACTTCGTTCATTCAGACTTTGGTTTATCCTTCTGTTCAAATTTGAACCAATTTGTAACTAGGTGCGCTACACCTAATACACAATTGCATATATATTAGTGCTCCACCAGAAGCAGTATTCAACTGTTATATATTTAATTGAGTGATGTCATGAATACTTCAAAAGGTGTTAACCGGTATCCGTCAAGGTCAGAGCGTTTGAATTTGCTGGAGTAACAGATGTTCATAATTTAGTTGTAATTATCAATTCGGTGGATCTTAGCATATATTGAAATCTATGGTGTTGGTAACATGTTCCGACTCGGCAACTATAGCGTTGTTACTTTGTAACATTTTGGTACCATAGTGTTGGTATCGGGTACTGATACTATATCCATTGTGTTGGTACTTTTATAGACACGGTATGTATAATATATATAAGGAGTTGGCTGTGAAATCGCATTGCCGAAGACACTGTATGAAGTTAACTTTATTATTACAGTTTTGCACCTACGTATAGGAGATTTGAGCGTCCTATATTCCATAATTCTTCACCTAAATATATAGTGAGTAAAGAGCGTAATACCGGTTTGTACTGATGAGTTGCTAGCCAGCACGAAACGTATGTGTTCGAAATTATATTTTCAATCCATGCTGTCTTTGATTTATTCTTCTGGTCATATTTGAAATAATCTTCATGTGTGTTTTGGTATTCTGTACATTGTTTGTGTAAATGATCCAACTGGCCTGAGCTTCAAGGCAACGGCCTTACAAATGAAACCGGCAACGGTTAAGAATTTAAATTGAATTTTTGTCGTCCGCTAACCTTTGTCTATTACATCTTAATTACACTTCAGCCAAAATAATGTTTTATTGCAGTTCAACAAGTTCTTAAACTTTTGTATATAGTATGATTTGTCCATTATTATAACGCTCTTGTCTTTATACGCGCGTATTTATTTGTTTTCTGCAACTATGGGGATATATTTAAGCTAATTTAACTGTTGCTTGTTCAACGCAGGCTTGTTTGTACGTTTAAGCGATTTCAGATATAAAGTCCAATCAACTGAAGTAGCCAAAAATAAGTTTTATACTCAGTGCTTTTAAATTGCAGGTGGGCTGCTTGTTCGAATAACAAATTAAATTCTGCTCAAGAATCAATATCGCTATTATCTGGAAAATGAATTCCATAAATTTGGCTCATAAACATTTTCTGCATAATTAACTGATCGATTTTTATTTCTGATAAGTTAAGCACAATTTTACTAATATCAGTCCTTATTAAATCAAACTAAACTCCATGTTTCATAACATTTTCTTATTTCTTCAATACTCTCGGCTTGCTATTTTGAATAATAACGGGCAGATTCATCATAAGTGCCACTTTTGCAAAAACGCTTAATTCATCCATTACACAAGATAAATACCTGACTTGTGCGCCAACACAGCGTCATGTCTATACTGTTCAATTCTGGAATACGCCGATCTTATGAGATTTCATAGAATAATCCGTAGTATAAACTTATGCAATGAAGCTGTACTGTTGATGTTATCTTGTGAATTGGCTGACATGGCCATAATGGAGTTTTGTTGAGGCTTAGTTTGCTGCACTTCTGTGAGTTTTCTAGAAAATATACTCCTAGTAACCAGTTTCAATCTCGTAGATATCAGCAATAATGTTGATGCTCAAATTATTATTTTTCTCATTATTTATTAAACGAAGTTTCGATCGAAACACATTTCCATTGGCTAATATGAAAGATGTTGACGCCTTCGGAGAGGGCAAGACTCAGCACCCAGCCCGCACGAAAATTAACTCAACGCGTACTTGGAAAACGGGATCTACCGGATCTTTGCGAAAATCATAGTAGAAACGATAGGCCATAATCGCATATCGTGGTATCCATCATAAGTCAATATTGGTTTTTGCAAGACTGTGCATGGTGATGATGATACATTTAGGTAAACTGCACACGAAATCTCTCGAGACCCGAAATTGCTTAACACATGGAAGATAATTTTCTTTCCACATTAAATTTCTTTACGCTCTACATTCTAACTTTACCAGTTCATTTATTTTTTTGAAAGTTATTTATGGAGTGCGATCTCTAATAAAATCTATACTACTCTTCTCTTATGCAAAGGTAAAATCAAATTGTATCAGATTCAAAACACGTTTTTCTCAGAAAATCTTTTGAAATAATTCGAAGAGCGTCTATTTCTCCCTGTTACAAGTAACATGAAGTTCGTGTCTATTGATTTTACAAACAGAACTAGCTGTGCTTTGAATGTATTTTTTTGCAGCCTGTCAACTGTATTTTTTCATGTGGGTGGTATTGCATAGTTAGTAGTAAATAATTTCAATTAGGACGCGTAGGAATTGCAGACTCACAAGCGATATATCAGTAGACACCAGCACAACGTACAAATCAAACATATATTTAATTAAATAATTTTGGACAGTGGAACAGTGCCATCTACTTCTAGTAAATTTAATGCAAGCAGTAATAGTGAAAACAATATATACTGTCTTCTAAAATGCGAATTCCAAGACAAATCATTATATATAATATGTGCAACGCCTGAAATAGTTACTTAAATTACGGTTTGCGACTTGGTTGTATTTTACCACAGTTTACAATACCAAACAATTCTCTAAGAAATCTATACAATTTGGCCTTGATCGATATCAGTTATCACATTTCGTAGTTTTCATGGCAATGTTGCGTGCATTAGAAATATTTATATATTTTTTACAGAGAAATAATAATAATATTATAATTTTTTAGGTTTTGCGATTTTAGCTAAATAAAACACAAATAATATGCTAAAGTCATCATGAAAAAATATTTTATGTCATGCAAATATGTATTTCATGGCGATTTATCAGTTAGAGTTGATGCAATGCTACAAGCATAAATATACTTTATCAAGAAATGTGGGTCTGTTGAACCGTTTAATCATCTACACTTTTGTTTATTCAAATAAAAATAAGGCTGGCTACATATGTAGTCTTCAGCAATGTGAATACTAGGCCAACTCACCTCATATAATAAGCAACTACAAAATTTTTACAATATTTGAAATAACTGAAACTGTTGAAATGGGCGTCAATGCTCAGTTTTTATTGATGTATTATAATAAATTCGTTCCAATAAAAATAGTTTGAAATATGACAAAGTATATATATCTATATCAATATATATATATAAATATATATATATATATATATATATATATGTACTAAAATTCAAACTGCTTTAATTAAGTGAGTCAATTTTCATAAACGTGAATTTCAATTTGAAGAGTAATGTGTCAATTAGTCGTAAAAAGATTCAATGAAATTTGAAAATGAAGTTAACATCATTGATTACTTAGAACTCAATAAAAACACATAATGTAACATTTTAAATTGTACACATTTTAAGTTATGTTTCATCTAAAAATTTATTTAATGAAAAAATTATGATAAACAGACTAAAGTAAAGTAACGACGAGATTGCAAACAGCTTCTCTAGATTGTACAGCCAATCCATCTCAACCGTCGTTGAATCATTATTTAAAAATCCAACAAAAGTATTTTGCATAATTTTAGCTTTTATATCAAGCTGCAATCGAATAAAATTAGGCATTATATACATTAGATTTATAGTCTTAATATTTTTCTTGGTTAATAAATATGCAACAAAATGCAAGCTTATCTGTCATTGAATTTGTGGACAGTGGAAGTATATATTAATCCAGGCCGCAAGCTTTATATGAACACTGACGTAATTATATATATATATATATATATATATATATATATATTTATATTTATTTATATATGTCAGTTTAACATAAGAATTGCATAAGGTAGCTAAGACCATTTGAACAGTAGATCTCTTTCATCCTAATTGAGTACATTTCAAGTATCGTCCAGTATTTGGCGTAGACGGGCCTTGAATCGGAGCATATTTTCTTCTGAGTCTGCGACTTGAACACTGCGTCACTCTGCTACATACACCACACAATTGTTAGCTGTTTACTAACTTACGGTTTTGGCCAATGGGCATGCCCCTTCCATATGTAGTACCGACGAGCTAACGCAGTTTTATTATTTTTAAACAGGCACGACTTCGTTATGGGAATCTGTTTTAGTTTCTACTGAAAAGAAATGTATATATATATATATATATATATATATATATATAATAGGATTCGTGGTTATCTCAGGCTTGCAAATGCTATTTAAAATAGAAGCTAGTCAATTGTGTTGTTATAAAAAATTTTGTTTTAAATCCAATTTACATTGTTAATAAATTATATTATGCCTAGAAATCTAATATGTATAATGGCTATTGCATTTGATTAAAATGTGTACTTTAATTTGAGTTAGTTATAGCAGTCGTATAATTTAGATTTCTTTATCATTATTATCATGCACAGCAATAAAAAAGCCATTGGTAATTAAAGTTACACTGCCATGTAACTATAAGAAGAATAAAAAAATAAAGAACTTCATTTAATTAACAACAAAATGAATAATTTAGAGAATTTGTTGGAGAGAATAATGAGGTGGAGGACCTAATTAAATATAAGTTTATTCACCAAGAGACCACAGAGAAATGGGGCAAAATAAACCTGTACAAAATATCATTATTACTAAGTCAACTTTGAGGCTGTGCCACATCGACGATAGGACTTCCTTACAGTTCTCAATGTATCACATCATAAACCCCACCAAACCTCGCAAATAACCCTACCTAACTAAAAAAGATAAATATACAAATATGATTCTACTAGAAATCTGCAACGCTACTGCCAATGCGCTTATCTCGATGCCATATCACGCATGATTTTCAACCAAGCAATTTGAAGCGCACGTGTACCCCATTCTGGCAGACGTGTTGGTCCCACTGTATCCAATTACAATGCAGACGAATTAAATTATTTCTGCCACGTTAAAATCTGCCCACTATGACTCTTACGCAAATCTGGTGCTTGAACGAGCGAGCGTAGTTGATGGAGCCATAACTTTTTCTAACGAGAAACACCTGTTGGCCAATCCAAAAATGCCTCTACTGATGTCAGCGTTGGTTGTTCGTTATTGGTACCATACATGTTCTATCCTACTCAAACTAAGATAATCAATTGCATGTAAGCCTATAAAATTATCTATTATAAGGCTTCAAATCTCGGCAGCAAATAACAGAAATTTACACATACAATGTCATGACTATGTAACTTATCTTATTTCTATCGACGAGCTTTTATTTCGACAGTTTCTGGCTTTTGCGCTATGTCATGTAAGTAAAGTTACCCCGTGAAAAGTTGGCAAAACAGATCCACTTATTAAGTTATTTGTTTATAAACTGGAGTAAAATTGCTGACAGAGGCGATTTTTGCCTCTCCAATTACAATTTCATGAAAGCAGATTTTGTCTACATTCTAGATCTTGCGCTTGCTGCTGGTTTATAAGATCCCCTATAATGAAAGAATTGACGTTCGATTTGAATAAATGTCTCAAAAAATTGAGATCTACGAATTTCACAGCATTTGTAGTATATATATATATATATATATATATATATATATATATATATATATATATATATGTGTGTGTGAGTGGGTCTTTTCATGTGCTCCATGCATATGCATATTTAGAGTTTAATTTTTGAGACTAGTTCTTTGTTTAAAACCCTTAGTGTGTCAATAATTTTTTTTAAATATATATAAATATAACCGTTTCAGAACGAGGTTACCACATTTGCTTAAATCTGCTTTTGTGAGTACTGTTCTCTGCATGTGTGATTAGAAGCCTGATGATGATTCCGGAAAGGTGGAATCGAAATGTCGCCAGTTAACGAAGATTAGATTTTGCTTGATTTCCAATGGTTAGTATGAACGATGTTGAAGCCTTCGGAAGAAAGGGACAAATTTGCATCCAGCCAAAACGAAGACAGAATCGATGCGTACTTTTAAATGGCGCACAATAGGATCTTTCTGAAACTGATAGTCAACATAAGAAGGCCGCACTCAGCAATCATTCCAATTATATCAGCCACTGTATTTAGTCAAATTCTTCAGAAATTCATTCAATAATAAACGTCCAAACGAGATTAATTTCTCAGTCGGCTAATTTTGCAACCTGAAAAAGACAATCTAATTAGACCAAAAAATTTTCGTCTATCCGGCTGAAACTGAAAAAATTTAAGGCGCCTCTTCATCAGCATTCAAAAATATAGCAAATATCCATGTTTTCGACAACAAAGTGTAACGACACAAAGCCGACATATAGCGTAAATTAAATTCAATTCAATTTACGCGGCACCAATGAGAAAAAAGCGAAATTTGCCGTTAACCAATGGTGTGCGAGCAGTCTACCAAGGCTATTTAAGCACAGTTAACTTACCATGCAAGTCAGTTGTCGCGTTTGCCTTTTGTTGTGTGTTACTCTTACGTGCTGTCCGCTATTGTCACCTACGCAGATTTTTGTGCTTACTTTACACACATTGGAAATTTCAGTCATACCAAACTTGCTGCTGTACAACTAGGGTGACGGAGTAACGTCTACAGTTGATCCTTCAGTGAGCCAGTCACTGCAGGACTTCAACGACATTACTCAGCTTCTCACGCCCCACGGGTGACAAGTAACTAGGAGTACTTCTTGACACAGCTACAATAACTGACCTACTCGGCATTTGCCGGAGAACGCAAGATCGGCCCTAATAAGGGCCTCCAACAGTACTAACTCAGCTCTTCTTGTCACTAAAACTAATTTTGTAACGTCGTACGGCATTTACTGGAAGCTGGGACGTTTACAAAAGCATCAAGCTAAATTAAATATATTAATACTTATTAATTAGCTTCCTTGAATTAATTTTCAAGTCTATAAGTATAGTTTTTATGTTTTAAGGATGCTGTTCCTAATATTTAAGCTTACATATGAAGAAGTACAATAAAGTATAATAAAGATATGTGAATCTTTGTAGAACCAATAGTTCAGTCTTTTAAAATTAATAATAGGACATAGTTATTTCTCTTCAAATAAACAGAAGATTTATGTCACAGCATCAACGATTTAATGTTCAAATCATTGTTTGCATTTGCTTGACTTAATGGTTGTAGTTCGTTGCCAAATTTGAAAGACAATTATTTGCAACATTTTTCTGATATGTCTGTTCTTAGCTACGTTTTAAATTTCGAGCTTGAGTATCTGAATGCTGGAGATATCATCACCTTTTTACAGAAAGACACTGCTTTAGAGTGGTTTTTTATCTTACATATAACCACCCATGTCAAATGGTTCATGCTCATTTATCTTTTCACTGCTAAGCAAGGAAGCCGTGCAAATTTGGTTTGTCCTCGTTATGCTAAAAGTTAAGATTTGAGTAATAATGCAATTAATAATTGTTTTGTTTCAGTAGATTGTATTGGTCATATTTGTGTCAGTCCGGTTGATTTCTTAGTAATGAGAGTCCGACGGGTGTCCTGGATGGTTATCAAAGGGGATTATAAATGTGTTTTTTCGATTCTGGCCCTGTGAAATGCAGTTTCACGTTTGAGGAATATTTTACCTATCGTATTGGAATATTTTATTTATATTATATGCGTTCTTGGTGCATATTAGGGATCTTGCTTAACATTTATTTAAAAGTGATAAGTCAGCTGTGGCTCTGAATAAATGACTACACCCGAAATATTTGAAGTTTCATATTTTCCAGACGCGTTACGATCAATTTTTACAATTACTTGAAAAATTAATTTTTCCTACGTCAACTGCACGAAAAACCCGAGCTCTTTGGACATGTATATTATGACAGCTTTAAAGTGCTTTGGCCAATTAATTGATGCACGCATCTTCATCACTCTACGTTTTCACTTTTGAATCTAACATATCTATTGTAAACGTCTGTATTCTTCACTGAATTATCCAACTTGCAATTGTTCGGATTGATAGGTTGGAAGAATTTCATTGATGTGTTAGTGCTAAAAGACTTCCGGTGACCCAAAATTCACACTACATTAAACGCTGAGTCCGTCGTCTCTAGAATCAACCTTTTCTACTCCAATTAAATTTCTTCACTCATTTTTGTATTTCTGAGATATTAGCTAAATCATTTGCTAAACAGTACTTCACAATGAAGGGCAATTTGGAGCTGTGTTACATAGAGTGGCTAATGATTTGACGTGTATATAAATACCGTGTCCTTTCAAACAAACAATGTCACAAAACCGTTTTAGTTTAACAGGCCATGATATACAATTATTCAGGTCAATAGTTTTCATTGGCAAGTATAATTATTCCAAAACCGTGTCGATTTAAACAGCCTTTGCCTTACAGTTATTTCGGACAGCTATTCCCTATGCTCACATAGATTTTACAAAAATATGTCCTTCGAAATAAACTATTATACAATTATTCAAAGCAAATTTTCTCCTGTACTAGGATAATAATCCCAAAATTGCCTCCGTTTAAACTGGCAAACTTATACTATTCATCAACGCCTCAATTCATATTGGTTAAGATAATACTACGGAAATATGTAAGATAAAACAGATCATATTTAATTTTCTTTAGGATAATAATACTCAGCGACAAAGATAATTATCTCGAAACAATGCCGGTTTAAGCAGAATTCGATATAGAATTCTTTAAAGAAACTCTCGTAATGGTTAAAGTTAAATTATAAAACCACGTCAGTTTTAGTAGACAGTGTTTCAAATATTTAAAAGCTACAAATTCTATTTAATTTTTTAAATTATCTCTTTCTGCATAAACATGCCATATTGTAGCTCTCGTTAGTAAACGTTATTATCAGGACACCATCTCATTTTCAGAAACAAGTATTTAAAAAAATTCTTAAAGTCAAAATTTCAGATTAGTTTGCACAAATATCACATTAAAATCATATTACACTATTCATTAAGGCAATGATTACTCTTTTTATTGTATTTATTACTGAACTATTCAATAAATATAAAGACATTTTTCTATGATCCTATAAAAATCTTGTGTTATCTGATTTCATCATGTAGTTGGAAACTTCCTTGAATATATAATCAGATAAGATTTCTTTCAAGCAATTTTCCTTGATATTTCTTAAGCTTCTTTTAGAGGACTTTGGAAAATGCTCATTTAGCTAATTGTATTACCGCAGAACGTCGAATTTTATTGTATTTGCCAGAATCAAATATCTTCTTGAGTTTTTAAAATGTTTTAAATCCGAAAAGAGAAGTGTTTTATCAATCTGTCCCGAAGTTAAATTTCATATATAAATATATTTAGAGAAATAGGCCGTCTTAGAAAGATTATCGACATTTCGTTTGCAATGTGCCCAGGTAAAAAATTATGGTGTATAGACTGATGCGATCAAACTGACAAATTTAGAAATGAGACTTGAGAGGTGTTTGGCAAATTACCAAAACAGCACATTTAACAGTCTTCAGTATTAAACGAAAAGTGTTTGCCTGGGCGCTGATAACAATTATTATAAACAAGTTTGAGATCGAGATACTAACACATGACTCTTTATGTATATACATTTGTAAGTGTAAACTAGGTATTGTATAGTTTAGAAAAGGTTATTCATGCAGTAGATCGGTTTCTTCCTTATTGGTAACTAATCACGTACTTGCCAACATTTGCCGCGCACGGGGCTCAAACCTGGGCACGTCTGCTTCGGAATCTGGTACTGTAATTGTTATCACCACCCGCTCATTAAAATACCAATTCTCCATGTAACGCGATATCTGTTCTATAATGACAGGTTGTGAATGATTAGATGGAAATTTTGGACAAAATATATACTAGATTAGCTCCAAATATAAGGAAAATGACTAACCGAATGAAATTAGCTAGTATATATCTGAAAATTGTGTGTAGTATAGGTAAGATGGCTCAGTGATTAGAGTTCCAGATTACGAAGAAGACGTGCCCAGATTCGAGTCCTGTACGCCTCAAATCAGAACATGACTTGGTGAGTTATCAATAAGGACGAAACCGTTTTACTGGATGAATTGCCTTTTCCGTACTATACGATACCTAGTTTATACTGACATATGTATGTACATAATGGGTCAGATGTTTTTTTTAATATCGCAACCTGGTTTATAATAATTGTTATCACCGCCCGCGCAAACAATCTTAGTTTAATTATATAGATGTTCATTACAATACCATTTACCCATGTAACGCGGTATTTGTTATATAACAACAGATTCCGTATGATTAGTTGGAACTTTCAGGCTAAATGAATGCTATTAAGGCACTATAAATAGTTAACCAAAAGACAATAGTTATTATATAACTGTGTGTAGTGTGCGGCAGGGTGTCTCAATATTTAGTGCATCAGAATCCAACAGCAGACGTGCCCAGGTTCGAGCCCTGTCCGCAGCAAATTCTGGACAGAACGTGATGAGTTCTCAATAATGACTAAACCGGTCTACTGGATGAATTGCATTTTCCACACTATACAATGCTTAGTTTATACTGACAGATGTATTTACATAATGGGTCAGGTCTATATATCAAGATCGCAACCTTGATTATAATAATAAGTCTGCAATATTGATCGATAAAAGTAAAACAAACGCTCTAAGTGCCTGATTCTGTAAAAACGTTAAAGTAATTAATGCTATTAAAGAGATTTACCATATTTTATTTAAATAGTTCACGAAAGAATTTTGTTGTTTTCCAATGTATTTATAATAAACCATGATGTACATCTTGTGTGGATATCATGTTGCCATAGATATTAACCATCTATATTTTTTTCTCTGTGTGGATATGCCATGACGATTTGTGCATTCCTACTAGGTGTCGTTAGTTTTAGAGCTTTAAAAGATAACTTTCATGGTTTCTATTTCTGTATTTTGATCATTAACGGGACACGCCGCAATGCGGGATTTTTAGTCTGCGTCAATTAAAATCAGTTGGATGATTAGAGCTTTACTTATTATATATCAAATAAATATCATTATTATTTTCATTATTAGCAACATAATTGTGAAATCCTGTTATAAACAGATGAATAAGTTTGATTAAAGCCCTCCTGGAGAAGAATTTGCTAATAAAAATATGATGCAATACGATTTAAGAAACCAAAAGTTATTCTCACTGTTAATGAATCAATTATTGTTAAATTGTTAAAGAAGGTGTTTTTTTTAACGAATCGATTTTAGTATGAAGATGGTTTTTTGAATCAGTGAACATGTATTGACAATAATCCTAAATGTATATTTTAACGATTAAAAAAAACATGTTCCTTAAAAAATAGAATAAATTGAAAATCTGTATTTATCTAAATTACCTGATCTGTGTATCGACTTACCCAGATAACAGTATGATACGTTTTCCAATCATGCCATAACAGAAGGTATTAAAGTTGAACAACTTTTTTTCCAATTCTGCATCTAATTTTGGTCAGTCATCTGCATTTTAATAAGGCTAATCAGAGGAAACAACTTTTATATAGACATCAGCCTATTTTTTTGTTTGATAAGTATTTATTTCAAGTAGATTTTGTAGGCAACATAGATCTGTTATTATAGAAAAGGCAATATGTCAAATGGGGAAATTCGTTTGATTTTTAGTCAGACGGCAAGATATTGATTATATGTATATTTTAAATATAAACTTAATGTGGCATCAAGTAGCAAAAGTAATTCATCGAGTAACCGTGTTTCGTCATTATAAGGGATTATAGAGTGGATAAATACAAAGAAACCAAGGCTAATGTGCCCAGGTTTGCATCTCGTCTGCGGCAAATTCTAGACGTTGCTTGAAGAATACACATTAAAGTTGAAACTTGTCACCTGGTTAATGTGTCTTTGCTTTCTGATGTAATATTAAGTTTATTCTGACACTATATATTCTTTAAATCAAGTTTGCGAGCTTGAAGTAAACACCAATCCCATTGTATTTAAAAATTCGTCAAACAACATAACACAAAAAAATTGACGCGTTTCGAACTTGCATTTTCATCAACAGAGTAACGTACGTGAAAACTGACTGAGCGAGAATCGGAACCGCATATGCAGGTATATAGCGGAAAGTGAAAAATCAGATATGTGGCTTCCCATCTCGCTAGCAAAACCGCCGCTGAAGCATAAATTGCGAAATTTTCTCTGATTGGCAATGTGTCGGCTCACACAAATCTCTCTATGCGATTCAACATGATCATTAGCTGGCTTTGTAAGCTTTCGCCACATATACATATATAGGCAAAAAAATTTAACAATAATTATTGCGCGGGTGGTGGTAACAATTCTTTAAATCAAGTTTGCGATCTTTAAGTAAACACCAATCCCATTGTATTTAACCAGTCGATGAACAACATAACAAAACTGCCGCCTGTCGCAAGGCATTGACGCGTTTCAACCTTCGATAATCAGCATCAGAGAAGGACGCACACTGACTAGCAAGAATCAAACCGCGTTGCATAATTATGAAAAGTAAAATAAGATATGCGGCTCTCACTTCTATTGGTCTTGCATATATTGTACTTGACTGGAAAATTCGGCTGCACAATTTCTATGTAGTGATGAACATTAGCTGATTGTACCTTGGTGTTTACTACAAGATCGCAATTTTGATTTAAAGAATTGTTACCACCACCCACGCAATCATTTATTGTTTAAGTTACCAGTATGTTGTATATGTGTGGTTTCTGTATCAAAATGTTTTCGGTTATTGACGATTTAAAGTCTATTATTGGAGTACAATAATCTGATGAATTTCGTCATGCTCCAGTCTTGAAATCTGTTTATTTATATTTACTGAGACAATCAGACTTTACCAATGTGAATAATGTATGTGATATCTTTGTATTCTAGTTCTTTCTGTTAGACTGGATATCATCATTGGCTCCTGATGAAATATTAATTTCAAAATGGGAATTTTGATGTTATTTTATAAATTTACTTCTGGGTGATCCATTATTTATGGTAGAATACTTTAAAATTTGTCCTTTATTTTTCGTGTTTTGATTGTATCCATTAGTTTAGATTCCTTAATGAGTTTAACATCTATTAATGGATTTTTTTAATCTTAATCATAATCTTCCTTTACACTGACATTATCATAATTTTTTGTGCGACCATTTATTTGAACTTTTTTATGCTAATATCTTTTAATAAAATATCTAAGCACGATTTTACAACTTGTTAATATTTTTTATTGACGCTGGGATAACGACTGGGATAATCCTTAAATACGTTGTAGCACATGGTATGAAAAAAACAATTAGTCTGATGCTCGAAAATGGAAAATGAGAATCAAGCCACTTTAATTTCAATTTGATGGATGTGTACGTGTATATAATTTTACTTAACTGAATATTTAAGCCTAATTGACGCACATGCGAACATGAGCGAGGAACAACTTTCTATGGAAAAATCAGTAGCTTTTAAGAGACTAACCAGTCGGGAGTAGTAATAGCGTGGTTGAATTGAAATTGCACGCTATGCACAATATTGCACCTATTAATTTCCGCTAAAAAAACATTTCATTTACTGGCAAAATTTCTCATTTTTTCAAACTAAATTTTAATATGAATGATATTTGTTTGCTAGAACATTGAATTAATGTTTAAACAAAAATTATATGCAAGCCGATGACATGTTTACGTAATGTCCACTGCGTGATGAGTTCCAAATAAGGACGAAACATGTCTACTGGATGAATTACCATTCTACACTATACAATCTTTAATTTATACTGACAAATGTACGTACTAAGTGTGTCAGGTTTTTGATATCGAAATCGCAATCTTTATTAAAGTAATTGTTATCAACACCGGCGCAACCAATTATCGTTTAATTATATAAATTTTTATTTCAATAAGATTTACCCATGTGCTGGACTGTCCGTTCAATATTGACAGATTGGGAATGGTTAATTGAAAATTTGTCTCTAAATGGCTGCCATATTAGCACCACCTAAAAGAAAACAGACTAACCGAATTTCATTAGTTAGTGTATAACTGAAAATTTTGTGAAGTGTGTGGCAGGAGGCTCATGGTTAGAGCACCAGATTCAGAAGCAGACGTGCCCAGTTTCGAGTCCTGTCCGCGGCAAATTCTGGCAAGTACGGTATCAGTTCGCAATAAGGACAAAGCCGGTCTACTAGATTAAATGTCTTTTCGGCACTATAAAATTCTGAGTTTCTAATGACAAATGTATGTACTTAATGGGTCACGTTTTTATATCAAGATCGGAACGTTGACTATACTAATTTCTATCACCGCCCGCGCAACTCATTTTCGTTTAATGGTACGTTCGATTTTATAACCATCAATGAATGAGAGCTAATTTATGGATTACGCCAATTCTTTTTTTGGCTAACCAACCCTAAGCCAAATTTTGAGTAGATCGTCATTTTTATTACCATACATAACTATGTGGCTTTTCTAACAAAAAAAGGATTTTCGTAGGATAGAAATGGGTTTAAAAGACAGATAATAGTCCAGGTTTGGCTAGTTATTTTCATATAATTGTTTAAATTTTACCATTGAAAAATTTGTTCTTTTAATTAAGGTTGCCAGTGTGACTCTAACCAGTGAGAAACCTTGTAACAGATGTTCACTTTATCACTATGCATCGTAAGGTATAAAACGTATTGTGGTTTCTATGTGAAACATGATTAAGCTTCGGTATAAACGTGTCTCCCGTAATAATTCATCTTATGTTCAGTGTCAATTTGGCGAAGTGTTCTATGTGCTACAGAATACAATCATTGATAAAACGCAAAATGCTCAGAATTATTTAAATCAATTTTGCGACTATGAGGTGAACCCAAATTCCATATTCGGACTCAATTATGCTCTCCATGATCAGCATCAGAGCACCACGGCAAACAGTCTAGCCAGGTTTAAACCGCCATGCACAAGAAAAATATGGTAAACTCGATATGCGGCACTGACCTTTCGAAGACACGTATGAAATTTATATGTATATATATGTTTATATAAATAAATATATATATATATATATATATATATATATATATATATATATATATATATAAATATTCACCAGGCTGAACAATTGACAATTCCTTGAATCAGTTTGAAATATTTTGCGAAAAAATAATGCAAAACACACATTTTGCATAATATTCTTTGCCATGGAAACTTTTCAGACGACTCTATTTGTAAGAAATATTTCTGTAAATAAGATGAAAATTTATCAAATCGAATTTTCTTAATAACGCATTTTAATTAGTTTTTTCTTGAATATTAATTAGATGATTGTTTTCCAGTCGTAAATGTATATTCTCCACCATTTACAGACGTAGTCAACACTGGGAAAGAATATTTTATAAAGACTTTTGCAGTTGTTTTAAAATATACGCGTAATCGAATTTAAGCTAATTTTGTGGCAAAAAAACAGTTGTCTTACATGCCGATATCAAAATTAATTTGTCAACTCATAACATTAGATTCTGAATTGAAGATCAGTTGTCACCATGTTAAACATATTTAGAATAAATTTTCTGTCATCTTTCAAGTCTATCTGCAATCTATTAAATTTCAACAGCTTGGTATTTAGAAAATGCGGGAAATTAAAATGAGGCAAATAAATCTTCACTTTTGGTGAAATTTGCTTCAGATTTATATCCATGAACATGGCTGTCCAGGAATGAGAGACCTAAGCGCGTAGCGCATTTAGCAGCATAATTGAAGTATACAAAATGACGAATGGTCAACTGGTCTAAAAATTCCAGCATAGATTGTAGACTTTAGCATCCTCGAGGAAATGTGATTTTGTAATTTAGCTTAGTTAAAATTTATAAAAATTTGGAACAAATAATCTTGAAATGATAATACTTCAAAGCTGAATTAGCCTTAACCAGAATATTTGCGTATTTTATGCTTCTTGCATAATACATGAAACATTAAATGATTCAAAAACTTATGATGAAATTACTTGCGTTCGGTTTATTGTGTATTATTATTTACCAGATATAGCCGTCCAAATAAGACGAGATGGATTTCTGATAAAGTAATACCTTGACGGACCATAATTTTTCCAAAAACTATTGTCCTCTTTGAAACCGTTGTATACCAAGAAGAATTTATAAACAAATCAAACTAATTCTTTAAATCAAGTTTGCGAGCTTGAAGTAAACACCAATCAAATTTTATTTAACCAGTCGTCGAAAAACATAGCAAAACTACCGCAAGTCGCAACGCACTGACGCGTTTCGACTTTCCATGATCATCATCAAAGTACGACGTCAAACAGTCTAGCGAGGTTCAAACCACAATGCATATATATGGAAAGCAAAATTACATATGCGCCTCTGAACTCTAGTAGTCTTGCATACATTGTACGTAACTGGAAATGTCGGCTGCGCAATTTCTATGAAGTCACGAACATTAGCTTTTAGTAGCTTTCACCACATACACGTATATACATATATATATATATATATATATATATATATATATATATGAACAATAAAATTAAACAATAATTGATTGCGCGGGTGGTGGTAAAAATTCTTTAAATGTATGCAAGACTACTAGATGTGAGAGCCGCATATCTCATTTTGCTTTCCATATATATTCAATGCAGTTTGATCCGCGCTAGTCAGTTTGCCGTCGTACTCTGATGATGGTCATGGAAGGTCGAAACGCGTCAGTGCGTTGCGACTGGTGGTAGTTTTGTTATGTTGTTCGACGACCAGTTAAATACAATTGGATTGGTGTTTACTTCAAGCTCACAAACTTGATTTAAATAATTGTTACCACCACCCGCGCAATCAATTTTTGTTAAATGTTTATGGTTTTTAGATACGTACACACCTTAATAGAGTTCCTGGTCTCCCGAGTGGTGGATTTTCCAATAGAAATGGAAAAATGAGAAGAAATTAACACTGAATTTGCACTGATTTCGGTTTGCTACTAGATTCTACAAGATATTTTCCTACACAATCGTTCTTATGTTAGTGAGTGTGCACTAAGGCATGATCAAGATAATCTTATGACCAATAAATGTACATTTGCACGATATTACCAGTCTGTGACATCTTTTGTTAAACCTATTTTCCAGATTTACTCTGGTCATCACGACACGAAGGATGTTCAAATTGCCGTATGACGAGTCCGCCTACGAAATTGTCGTTCTTCATATCGTTTTAGCAATTTAGTTATTGATTAGCTCCTAGACACGGACGGATGATGGAGTTTCTTTTACAATTCTTTGACTTATTCTACTGGCATTAGAAATTTACTTAATTCTGAACGTGCTACTTTTTCTCACATATCACTATATTTATTTATTTATTCTAAGAACTTGCTAATGTATTTCATTAAACGATCATTGGCTGTGCGGGCGGTGATAACATTTGTTATAACCAAGGTTGTGAACTTGATACAAACACCCCACCCATTAATTACTTACATATGCCACTATAAACTAAGAAATGTATAGTGTAGACAAGGCAATTCATCCGGTAGACCGGTTTCGTCCATGTTGGGAACTCCTCATATACTGGCCAGGATTTGCTGCAGACTAGGTTCCAACCTTGGCACGTCTGCTTCGGAATCTTGTGCTCAAACCACTGAGCCACCATGCCTCATACTTAAATATTTTTTGTTGCGGAGAACTAATATATATAATCAAGAATGTATTGGGTGTTGCGAACCTAGTTATAAATTAGTTCAGTGTATTAGTTCAGAATGTAGTGATTTACTGGAGTAACATGTGTTCATAAAAAGTTATAATTTTCAATTTCTGTGAACTATAGCCTACATTGATATCCATCAAGTTATTACCATGTACCTTTTCGGTACTATAATGTTGGTATCGGTTACTAACTCAATAGCCATAGTGTTAGTATCCTTTACAGACTCGGTGTATATATCATATAGTGCGAGTTAGCGTTGAAGTCGAATTGTCATAGACTTTATATGATGCTAGCTTCACTATTGCAGGTTTACATATTCGTCTAGGAGATTGTAGCGTCCCATTATTACACATTCCTCACCCAAATATAAAGTGGTTAAAGGGCGTAACGCAGGCTCCTACTGATGAGTAGCCAGTAAGCCCGAAACGCATGTGAATGAGATTATACTTTCCGTTCATGCTGTCTTTGGTTTATCCTTCTGGTCACAAATAAACTAATTTTTAACTAGGTTCGCAACACCTAATACATACTTGCATATATATTAGCTCTTCGCAACAAACAGTATTTAACTGTAATATATTGAATTGAATGATGTCATGCTTACCGCGAAATTTGATAACTGATATCGATCAAGGCCAGACTGTATGGATTTAATGGAGTAACAGGTGTTCAGAAATTGTTGTAATTCTCAATTTCGGTGAACTATAGCATAAATTGATATCCATCATGTTATTACCATGTACCTTTTCGGTACTATAACGTTGGTATCGGTTACTTGCCTCACGCTTCACACAATTTTCAGTCATATAATAACTAATTTGACTTGATTAGTTATTTTCTTTTTAGGTGGAACTCATATGGCAACCATTTGGCACCAAAATTCTAACTAACCATCCTCATGTAGCTGCAAGATTTCCTATAACTGGGACGTAACGTAGTAAGATATTTATTCTCAGAGAGACAATTCATGCCTGGACTACAGAATGACGGATTATAGTGTTAACATGCAATATATATATATATATATATATATATATATATATATATATATATATATATATATATATAATATTTAAGTAAGAAAGGAGTACACTTATTGATTGGATTGAAGTGAACTAATATGTGGATATGTTTATATATTTCTCGCAAAAATATTTCTTTTTTACAGAAGACTATTTTCACAGTGATTATATGCGTCTTTCAAAAGAATAAATTAAAACTCATTCAGATTGTACTGTGTTTGTAACGTGTGTTCATAATTATGGCTTTCCATTGCTGAGTTAATTGATGTTTGCCTTTCTGTTAATTTTTTATAATTGGTTATTTGTTTAGTATATCCTTGTTGCCTTTCCGGGCTTATAAAATACACTTTTTGAGGAAATTGTACTTATTTACTTCTAGAGCAGATGATTCTGCTTGTTATGCATTTCCCGTGTGTGTATTTGGTGATAACATTACTGATTCTATTTTTGTCAACTCCGTAATCTTTCATTGCTTTGCATTAAATTTACTTCTTGTCTGCCCTTTAGTCTGTCTGAATTTGTTATTGTCAAATTTGTTGTAATTGAAATCCTTAAAGAAAACGCGTTTTGCTAGCTGCATGTGCGTTTTTCTCTACATATTTGTGGCCAGTAAAGTTATTTGTTGTGTTGACTGGATATTTTCGTATTCGACAATGGTTTTTGCTGCTTGATATACATCGCATCGTGTATGTTTTTAGAATTTTAGCCGCCTCGATTTGTGACGAGTAAAGATGTTAATTGATCTCACGTGAAGTTTTGTTTTGTGTATATGATTGAAACTTACTGATTTGGCGGATAGTGTTGCTGCTGTCTGGAGCAGATTCTTTGCCAAGCATTGGGGAATTATATTAATTAATCACTTTTTGGTTCTTCTAATTTGTCTACTGCCGTACAAAATTTTATACCGCAAAACAATGCGAGATTAGGAAGTAGATGGAAATCTATATTTAGAGTACACAAATAATACTGTAGATGTGTCGTAACACATACGCCATTATAAATTTGTGAAGATTTTTGTTTATTCTTTTTATTTATCAAGTCATTCATGACTCAGGTTGTCTTTTCAGTTATTATTATTATAATCAATGTTGCGGTCTTGATATAAACACCTGACCCATTAATTACTTACATATGTCAGTATAAACTAAGAATTTTAAAGTGTAGAAAAGGCAATTCATCCAGTAGACCGGTTTCGTCCTTATTGTGAACACATCGTCTACTGGTCAGAATTTGCCGCGGACAGGAATTGAACCTGGGCATGTCTGCTTCGGAATCTGGTGCTCTAACCACTGAGCCATCCTGTCTTTTCAGTTAATGTTTCCCATACGCAAACGGGTTGAGGCCTGACATTAACTGTCATGCATTTATTTAGACACTTGTTCATTTGAATCATTTTAAAACACTTTCCTTCTTCAGAGGCATTGTGCCCAGAGCATATCACCCTATCGCGGTTAGTAAAGTTACTCACCAGGTTCTCTTATTAAATTTTTAGACACTTCATCTATAATGAATTTATTCTCTCGTGAACGTGGACTGCCTGTTCTTTTATTTTTTAAAGTTAACGCCGTTACTTTGGGTCTGAGGAATGTCGACAAAAAAACATGCTCTATATCGCTTCTTCAAGTTCGTATGATATGTCTAGTTTGGATTTGTTGGCTTTTAGTGGGATTTACGCAGTATATACAACTTTCGGAATTTATAGCATTAGGTAGTCTATGTATCCTCTACATAAAATCTATTCATAGCTTATGTTCTTTAGGCCTAGTTTTTCTAGGTAATTAATGCATACATTAAATAAAAGCGTTGCCGCACAACAGCCAGAAGCAGCAAAATTCAAATGATGGAACGAGCTACCATTAAACTGAAACTGAATATATTCTGTACGGGCCAAATTGTGCTATTTTGTGAACATTCAGTGAAACGGAAATTTTGGCTATTAATATGGGATTTTCACAAGTGAACACTGTTGATTTTTCTAATAGACTACCGTAAATAGCAATGTTACATCTCCTGAACTCGTTGATTCATCGGCAATGTTCTTTTCCTCTTACCAATATGTTAGCTAAAATAAATCTTCATTGATTAGATATCGTCTTTGGTGGAGAACTAATATATATGCAATTGTGTATTAGGTGTTGCACACCTAGTAACAAATTACAAAGACAGCATGAACTGAAATCGCAATTTTGTCGAACTCAAGCATAAATTGAAATCCATTTTATTGTTACCATGTACCGTGTTGGAAACCGTAATGGTGGTATCAGGTACCGACACAATAGCCTTAGTGTTGGTACAATTTACGGGCTTGGTATATATTGTATATATAGTGAGTTGGCTTTGAAGTCAAATTGTCAAGATTTAATGTGATATTAGCTGCACTACTACAGGTTTACACATTCGTATAGGAAATAGTACCGTCCTATTTTCCAAAATATTTTACCATAATATTTAGAGTTCGAAGGGCGCAATACCGGCTCCTACTGATGAGTCGCGAGTAAACACGAAACGAATGTCAACGAGATTATACTATCCGTTCATACTGTCTTTAGTATATTCTTCTGGTCATAATTGAATTAATTTGTTACTACGTGCACAAAACCTTCAATAATGTACGTGTTCATTATGCCCTGAAATTGTTGAAAATGTTTGCATATTTATTTATTAGGAAGTTCTGTAGAGATTTCATCATTGACACCAGTGTGCACTTTGGTTGGCTTTTGAGAGATATTTTTTATTTCCATATAACATTGCAGGATTAGTGTTAAACGATTTTTCTTTATTAAATTCGTCCACGAAAGCTGGGATTTCTATAAAATCTGATATCAAAATCGTGACGTGCATTTACATCATTTAGACGGTGAAAATAATTTTAATATCCGTGTTAATTGCATGAACTTTCTCTTTTGTTTGAAGTCTGCCCTTTGACTGATCATCTATATTATCCCTCATAGCTAGGTTAGAATAACATTACGCAATATGTTATCTGCTATAGCGAATCTTACGTTACTAAATTTTTATTAGAATTTGATTTCATGTAATGGTCTTCCGAGATTCTTCCTTTGCGCTCACTATTTCACTTTTGAGTTTTTCTGCATTAAATTCATCCTAATCGCGTACTCTTGAAATCGGCAAGGCTATTGCAATTTGTTTTAAATAATAGAGAATTGAACCCAGTGTTGGATTTTCCTTTATGCCTTTAAATAATCAACCTAGGTAACAATCACATTTGTTAGAAAATGCTTTATCAAATAGTTAGATGGACATTGATTGCATTTACCTGTCTATATAAGAAATCGTTTAGTAAAATATGATAATGTATCATAAATTAATTCCAAAAGTTTGGCACGTCCGCAATTAGCGGTTTAAAAAACATGTTTAATCACTTTCGTGGTAGAGGCAGATGAAGTTGTTAACAAATGAAATAATATCCATCTATATTCTCAAAAACAAATATTTAGTAATTTGTTAGCTAGAATGATACTGATTGAATATGAGAAATTTGATTTTCTTGTGAACCTTTTTTAAAGGTTCGCCTAACAAATTAGTACCACACTTAACTATATGGAAACTTAAATTACATGTGGAATATATATATTGATTCAAAATGAATAAATGAATGTTTATTGAGATCGTATAATATAAGATTCTTTGGCGGGAGTTTTGATTTTTACAATGATAATTTATTCAGAATATTTGATAAATTATATGTTTGGTGGTTGTTTGATATCTGGTTTTTCTTTTAGTGTGAACTTGATGCATCTCTAGGCTAAACACACCGCCCCTTTGAGGAATGAGTGCACATCTGTTTAAATTCGGTTAATTTTGACTTAGTTAACATATTTATAGATTATATGAGTGCCTCAAAATGAATTACCAGTAGCTCAATTAAGTTCAATGATTCTCTATCCATAATGTGGCCAATAGTTTGGGAAAACATCCATGCGAAACGCCGTCTATTGTCTAAAGCTACATCGCAAAAATCGGCCAGCACGTAATTCATTACAAAATTAATAATATAAAATTAAATCAACGATAATTATCAACGCTTGATAAATGAACTCCCACAATAATAGAATTGATCACAGCTTTGCTACAGCCAGTAACATGTGAATCTATATAGGAAATCGATGAATTGTCCTACAAGAGGACCACTCTTGATTTATTGCAGTCAAAATTAAGAAAAGGTCATGTTCTGATGATTTAATGTCAATATAGCATTTCCTTAACTTAAAGATTAGGATTGGCAAAATAGCAAAAAAAATCAGGAAAAAGACGAAATATTTTCCATCGAGACAAACTTTTAAAATAAGCTTCACTTATACGTTACAAAATTGGTCAGATGTATGAATATAAAACCAAACGTGTGCTAAATCTGCAGAATTGGTGCTAAGTGTTGGTGCTCTAATCAATATGCATATTCCAACTATGTGGAGCCTGATGTATGTGCCAAATAAAACGTGAAAAATAGCAACAATCTCATGAAACATTGGATAATTTTTTGGTGGAGGTTCATTAGTAGAAGTCCGAGTTATGCCAAAATGAATTGTATATTTAACGAAAAAATGTGCTAGATAGATGAAAGGAGCAATTTCTGGAATGTTTGTTTATGCAAGCGTTAATTAATTTACTTGAAGGGTTAGTAATAGTTTAAGTCGTTATAGGTGTAACACGTTATAAATTACGTGGATAATCTAAGTTTGGGTGAAATTTAGCCTGCCTACAAAACCATGGTTGTGGTAAACTTTACGGGTTTGTTACATATTATATTAAGCGAGTTTGCTTTGATGATGCGTTCCCGAAGACTTTATAATAAATTGTCTCTATTACTGATTGAATCAATATAATCATCATCACTATTACGCACAACAATACAAAAGCCAATAGTATCTAATGTTTCACTGCAACATAAACCTAAGAAAATTAAAATAAAGAAGAAAATTTGTAAAATAAGTGATAATAATGACAAAAATAATAATTTAGGCACATAAATTATTAGAGACATTAAAGAGGGAGAGGATCGAGATACTATGAGCAAATTTGCATGAATAACACACAGAAGAAAAGCAAACTGAATCTCAAAAATTACCATTAAGTATAAATAAGTATCATGGCAAGGCAAAATCTGCAATACCGCTTTCTTGAAGTTTCCACTTTGTCACGTCATAAACACAACCAGAAAGAGCAGCTATCTCTGCCCAACTAAGAGAATAATGTAACAAAGAAGATTCTATTAGAAATCTGCAATGGGATAGCCACAAAATTTGACTCGATTACATATTGCTAACGTGGATCCCATCCTGGCATACGAGTGGATCTCATACTATTTTATTTTGATGTAGTTTACATTAACTGTTTCTGTCCTGTCAAAATCTGTTCACTTAGTTTCTTATGCCAATCTGGCGCTGGATGAGAGACTAATTCTCTACCGAGCAATCGGAATGAGTGCATACGCATAACGTAACCGATTCAAATCATCTGATGCAGCATTATTTGATTTTGCTTACGAAGACGACTTGTTAAACGATCCAAAAATACGTCTATCGATGCCAGCGTTGGTAATTCTTAACTGGTAAACAATATGTGCTATGCTCCTTAAACAACGGTTGTCGAATGCTTGTAATCACCAAAAATAATCAAATATAAGGTGTCAAATCTCTCTAGCGTGTAAAAAAACTGTTCATACAGATGCATTGTGAACACGACTTTAAGGCAAAATGAAATAATTCAGAAATGGCGAAGGATGGAGAAAGATTCTCTGTCTTACATTATTCGCATGTTCACCTCGTGAATCATATAGTCTGAGTTATTGATTAAGCTACCTATAGATGTAAACCTGTACACTACACCCAAATCCTTAATTAATTGGAGCCCAAAATATCTGCAAAAATCATGATGACAGTGGATTCAAATATTTCGGTACGCAATCCGAAAATCAGGTAAATTGTTTATTTCCTGTCTCGCAACATGTTTCTTTCAAATCCTTACTTAACAGCCCAAAAGACAATATTTTCAAGGTGGCCTGAGTAGAATCTAGATTGTTGAATAATTTTACGTTATCGTCCTGGAGTCCTAACACACCTGTATCCAGAACCTAAGAAATAGTGTTTCTCATAATATCTTCTATGACAAAATACTCATTTATATTACGCCAAAAGTAAATTATAAAACGATCTCAAATATCTTTATTGGTTCTTAGCATTGTTTGGGCTTTTACTGCAGAGTCGCCCATAAACACAGCATACCTTTTCACGCTAACGGTGGAATGGTAGTCGGGTCCTGTTTAAACTATTTTTTTAATTAGGTAAACAATTATTAATACATTAGATCTCCGAAACCAAGAATATAATGGATCATGAAAGTGTGGTATGTATTAAGAAGTATGATAAGTGATGTCAACTGGAGCTATAACGTATGGCCTAGCTAGAGGAGCATAGATATTGATTAGTTGTTATTCTCAATTTTAGTTAAATTTAGCCGATTACACAAAATTTTGGTGTTGGTGCTTGTTTTTAGGATTAGTACGAATTATATATATATATTTTTCTTGACTTGAAGTCACAGAAAAGATGATTACTCATAATGCACAAACATATTTACAATTGCGTAGTTCAAATAAGACAAATTTATGGACCAAATATATAATATTTATTAAGAGTACTGCCAGCACAAACTGATGGACTGTCAGTAAGTACGAAGCGCAGGTTTACATGAAATTGCGGCCTTTTCTCGTTCAGAATTTGACATAATCTTGGTGTTATATTTCGTCTAATTTGTTACTAGGTACGAAACGCCTAATGCACAACTGAACATATTTTAGTTCTGTTCAACAAACTCTATCCTACTGTTATGTATTCACTTGAATGATGTCATGATTGCTGCGAAAAGGCTAGAGTGTATGGATTTGCTGGTGTAACAAGTGTTCAAAAGTAGATGTAATTCTCAAATTTTCTAAAATATAGCAGATCCTGAAATTCATTGTGTTGGTACCATATAACAACTCAGCAGCCACAGTTTTCGTACCTTTTACACGATTGCTATATGCTATATATGGCTAGTTGTCATTATAGCTGAAGTTTATACGAACTTGACTCCACTACTGCTTGAATACACATTTGTACATGATATTGTAGCGTCCAATTCTCCCAAGTGTCTTGTCAAAATATATATTTGGTAAAGGGCGTAGTACATGCACCTACCGAGGATACACCAGTACTCACGAAACGCATATGCATATGAAATGGCGGCCTTTGTTGTTTCTATCTTCTATATATACTTTGTCTCCTGTTTAATCTAATTTATTTCTACGTGCGCAACACCTATCACACATCTGCATATATATCAATTCTCCACAAAAATATAATATATAACTGCTGAACATACCGCAAGTGTTCTTGAGGTTTGACACTGCTTCATATATGTTTATTTTATATATATATATATATATATATATATACAAATTTGAAAGAAAATATTTTTTTCTGTGTTTTCTCATGTTTAACTGATGTATCGCAAAACCTCGTCTGTTTCGAGTATTGCGAAATAATGTCTGATGAAATACACAGCACATATGAATATTCTGATAGTTACAACGATTAGGTCTAATGTCATAAGTTTCATTCTTACTGAATTACCTACCTTTTGATTGGGTGTAGAAGTCACATGCGCTTTTGTATGATTCTATGTGAAGAAAATAGACAGAGTTTATAAATACACTATATCGTGAATTTTAAAATCTACTTTTTTTGTTTATTTTCTCATTTGTCCTATGTTATACTATAATTGGTTTTTTATGTAAAAGCATTTTATTTTTAATTGCCAATATTTTGAAGAGTTCAGAGGCATTATACCGTATCGGTATTACCATTCACTAGCACTACAAATGTTCTTTAAATTTTGTGTAATAAATTGTTAATATCTAAATTAATTTTATTTGATTTTTGGTGGATTATATTTATTCCAGTATGCTGAAGATTTGGGATATTAAATGCCTGTTGGTAAGAACTGTCTCACATATATTTGAATTGCTCGCTTTAAAAATTTTTTGCCGCTTGAATGCAATGACGTAGGAAGCCGATATAACGTAAAAAGTGTTTTCTCTGTTCTTTATAATTTAAAAACTAGGATGACAAATTTTTAATGATTAAAATGGAAATTTTTTAAAATTTAGTGCGTAGGCAAGTAGAATTTTTTTTAAATTGTAAAAATAGCTCAATTAACGCTCAAGGCCAAATATTACATTTAGCGCATACAAATTGTTGGGCTTCAGTCATTTTTTCAAAAGCAGCAATACGTAAACCTGAACTAAAGTACAATG
>JAQBSW010006564.1:0-47548 GCA_029291075.1 Eudiplozoon nipponicum | reverse complement strand
AGAAAAGAATAAAATAATAATTTGAAATAGGCAAACATATATATATATATATATATATTATAGGATTAGGGATGTTGGTCTCATACTGTTGCTTATATTCATATATATGTTTTTATACATATTGACATGTATTTTATATATTGATATAAGGTGTGACTAACGTAATAAATAAATATATAATAAGAATAGAAATTATTCATATTTAATAATTATCAGTGGTCCTTTTTCTCTCTCTCTATTTATATATATATATATATATATATATATATATATATATATATATATATATATATATATATATAAAGGTTTTACGATATTATATTTAGATATATGTGTAATGAAGTATTTTAGTCATATCAGCAAATATTCTTATGCAATTATTTCCAAAAGTTGATTAACTTCGCATTGTGCTTACGATTAGTTTTTTGAAAAACGTTAGTTGTCCAGGCTATCTCTATCTTTCTCTCTTTAATCGTTCACCTAAGCGTCGATATAACATTCACTCTCCATCCATCTACGTTACTTGCTGCTCCATATTTGAACTAGTTTGTTGCTATGTGCGCAATACCTCACACACCATTGTATACATTAGAGTTCCCGGCTTTAAATAAAATACAGTATATGATAATCAAGGTTTTAGTTTTAGCATTTTTTAAAATTTTGATTACCGTGACATAGTAGCAATACCGTTATAACAAATAACAAAAGGTTCGATACTGTCTCTCTCCCCTAAAATATTCTGCATACGAGATGAGATGAGGTATAGGTGAGGTAATGATTGGTCTACTAATTATAACAAGTTATATATTGAGTTTAGTTACTGAGACAAATCCTGTGATTAAAATAGTGTTGAGTCAAATATATATAAATAGAATGGTTTTGGAACGAGGTTACCACATTTGCCTTAATCTGCTATTGTGATCAGTGTTGTGTTGCCTGATGATGGTGCTGGAAAGTAGGCACCGAAACGTCGCCAGTAAACAAAGATATGATAGAACCGCATTTCCAATTGAAGTAAAAATGAGTCAACCCGATCAAAGAGAAAACAAAATTGGAAATAGTGACAAATCGGATCTTTGTGTAACTGCCCGTGTACAGCTACTACCCGCGTACGAAAAACGCGGCATTGATAAAATAGGCGATCGCCAAGTCATTTTTCTGTAACTCTTTCAATTCAGACTCCATGCCCGAAAATACTTTTCTTGTCTGCATCACTGAGGCTACAGTTATTTGGGCAACAACATTTCTATTATTGTTACCAAACCTTTGTTAATATTTTAGTAATGAACATAAAGAACAAATGTGGAGGACATACGTTTAATGTGGCAAAGATGTGTCGCTCAATTTCAGGTGTGTATGCACCACTAAATTTGACAAACAGGTTAAATATCAATTTTAGCTACCTGAAGGATCATGCAACCTAAACGACTGCGTTAAATAAACTGATGGATAAATTAATGCCTGTGCTCAACACATCATTTAAAACTCGCAAGAAAGTTAAACAAATTTTTCCTTCATATATATATATATATATATATATATATATATATATACATATATATTTAAACAGTCGTCGAACAACATAACAAAACTACCGCCAGCCGCAACGCACTGACGCGTTTCGACCTTCCATGATCATCATCAGAGTACGACGGCAAACTGACTATCGAGGATCAAACCGCATTGAATATATATGGAAATCAAATTTAGATATGCGGCTCTCACCTCTAGCAGTCTCGCATACATTGAACTTGACTGGAAATGTCGGCTGCACAATTTCTATGCAGTCACGAACATTAACTGTTTGTAGCTTTCGCCACATATACATATATAGGCAATACAATTTAACAATAATTGTTTGCGCGGGTGGTGGTAACAATTCTTTAAATCAAGTTTGCGAGCTTGAAGTAAACACCAATCCCATTGTATTTAACCAGTCGTCGAACAACATAACAAAACTACCGCCAGCCGCAACGCACTGACGCATTTCGACCTTCCATGATCATCATCCAGGTACGACGCAAACTGACTATCGAGGATCAAACAGCATTGAATATATATGAAAATCAAATTTGGTGAAACCGCACCGAATACGTGATGACTGCTGTTTTAGCGATGCGGTAGCACATATACATATATAAACAATACAATTTAACAATAATTGATTGCGCGGGTGGTCGTAACAATTATTTAAATCAAGTTTGCGAGCTTGAAGTAAACACCAATCCCATTGTATTTAACCAGTCGTCGAAATACATGCCAAAACTACCGCCAACCGCAACGCACTGACGCGTTTCGACCTTCCTTGATCATCATCAGAGTACGACAGCAAACTGACTATCGAGGATCAAACCGCATTGAATATATATGGAAATCAAATTTAGATATACGGCTCTCACCTCTAGCAGTCTCGCATACATTGAACTTGACTGGAAATGTCGGCTGCACAATTTCTATGCAGTCATGAACATTAACTGTTTGTAGCTTTCGCCACATATACATATATAGGAAATATTGTTTGCCGTCGTACTCTGATGATAATCATGGAAGTTCGAAACGCGTCAGTGCTTTGCGACTGGCGGTAGTTTTGTTATGTTGTTCGACGACTGGTTCAGTGCAATGGGATTGGTGTTCACTTCAAGCTCGCAAACTTGATTTAAAGAATTGTTCGACGTTTTGTCAGTGAAGAATTTGGCCTTGTTAATCATATGGGATCTTTTTATCTAGTCCATGTTAAGCAGTAAAAAATTTGTCTCTCCCACAATGCAAATAATAATGATAAATCTGTAGGTCCATTTCCTCAACCCAATCATTCAAATATCCATGTCCAATCGTTGGTATGCACAACTATTGCGCCTAACTTGCGGATAATTATGGTGACTACAGCTTTGCCACGGAGTTCTTAGCAGACTACCCCACTTGCTCTTTGTACCAGGAATAAATATCAACGGCTACATCACACTTGGCGCCTGTCACCGTTAACCCAAACTGTTTATCTAGTTTACCGCACCTGACACAACATATTCACTCATGTTGCACAGTTTTTCAGCAATAATATCATTAAATTTTACCGCTCTTAGTATTTAAACGAAGGTTGAAAGCGCAAAACTCGTAATTAATTCTCTGAAAAATAAGACCTTCAAAGTTTTTCTTAAATAAACGCTTTAACTTTAAATTTTAACTATGATCAACAGTTAATTGTCTTTTAAATAAATGAAGTAAACCAGATTTTATGCTATAGAAACTCGGATTGTAAATTTTTATGCTGAAAATAGTTAAGCAAATGGTTAAACACAGTTTAAATGGTCTTCAAAATTAAACGTACAATACACTTCCGATCAACGATTGCCTTCCTAATTTAATATGAAGACATTACATAAATTAATTGTTAGTAAACATAAATGAAATGTTAAAAGTTTCATAAAAACGTTATATTTCCAGTGTTCATGTGCGCCACTTAAAGGCTGACTCATGTTGCAGCACAATGATTCTTGCTAAAACACGGTAAATATAACGATTTTCTAAAGATGAATTATATGTTGAACAAACGTTTGATAGTACACGGTTCATTCTTATAAAACATTTCATAGTATAGAGCATAATTCCAAGAATAAAAGTCTGCTAAACATGCTAACACACGCCAAACTTAAACCAGCCTACAGCGGGTAAAATTAGCTACTGTCTGGAAGAGGTGTCGAATTGAAAGAAACAGAAAAAATTGTTCGACAAAAACGACCTAATGTACGAAAATAAAGACTATTCTTAATGTAGTATTATGAGAATTGATATACATGAATGTTAAACTTAAAATAATGGTCTGTCCATACTATTATACTGTCCCTAAAGTATACGTGTAATATATATATATATATATATATATATATATACATATATACTCAGACTCTAATTTATATTGAAAAAACAAATTAATTATTTTGTTTCACTGTTTCAGCATATCAGTTCGTGAGATGGAGCAATAGCGCTGCAATAGATTATATAATGGGATTTTTAAATTTATAACGGGTAATAAACGTTTTAAGTTTTTTTTTGAAAAAAATTAGACACAACCAAAAAATAAATCAATTTTAAAATTATTCTACAGCGTTCATTTTGTAAATTTATTTTTGTGCCTGTCTCGCCCAGTTCCAACTGACAAATGTCAGCAATTTTTGGGACGGCTTTATTTTAAGCATAACACGCGCAAAAGTCTATGAAGTTCTAGTTTGAAGTGAACATCAATGTCTTCTATGAATTATATTGAAGGTAACAAATGTAATGGTTGTGGTTTAAAAAGACAGATAGACAACTATCAACATGGACGACACCGATCTATATTATGTTCAGTTGCAGATGCAGATGTCAATTTTGGAAAAAATCCATTCTTCGAATTTTGATGTCGGCCATGTGTTTGATGACAACAATCATGAACTGATAAAAAAGCTAACGTAAAAGCAAAAACTACCAGTCATTCTAGACCAGTGGATACATATCTGACTGTTGAGTAATGCATATCTATAGCTAAAGCATAACAATATTAAACACGCTTACTATAACATATGCTTTTAAAAGCATTTTGTAATAATTCAAGCATTTTTTTCTAGAATAGCCTACTTCAGTTGATCTAAATCAATTATCTGATTCCATGAAAGGAGAGGAACACCGCCAAAAAGCTAGAATGTCTACGACATTTAGATAATTGAATCATGGTGTACTCGATGTCATTTCAATTCACGATCCTACTTACCTTATCTAAGCAATAACAAGCAACATGAGAAAACTTCACATTTAGCTCAATGCATAATTTGACACTTAGCCTAAAAAGAAGGTCAGAATTCGTTTTATATTTATGCAACGAATACTGATGTACAGAAAAATGTTATTTTCCTTTGGACCACGATTTACCCTCGAAGTCAACATGGAAAATGCTAAAAATCTTATTGACGCATGTCATTTGTGCATAGATGCACAGATTAGGCTACTTGCAACCCGGGGGTCAAACGTAGTTTATTAGTAAAATTGGACTAGTTCCTTAGCGCAATATGTAGGTAAGATTGTTCGATTAATAACGAAACGATTTCAAGAGTGTTTCGATTAAAACACAATCAGGAAAAGGAAACAAGGTTAACACAATGATGCATCGCCTGTAAGCCCAAAGTGCTGACATTGACATATTCTTCTTGTTCTATTTGAACTAATGTTTTCCTATGTGCCAGTACCTAATAAAATATGACATACATGTTAGTTTATCGCAACAAATATATATATATATATATATATATATATATTCCACTTTTATTTGATTGATGCAACGATTACGGAAATATATGATTACTAATATTGCACAAGGACAGAGTTTATTAATTTGTTGAAGAGAAAGGTATATTGCTGCTTAATTTTGGTGGAATTGGGCCTATCAAAAAACCCCATTATATTGGTACCAATTTTAGACTCAGCATTTTAGAAACCACAGTTAATGTTCATTTTAAAGGTTTTTATGTATATTAAATTTGGTGGGTTTGTCTTGAAGTTGGACTGTCACACACTCTATTACTGCTCGTATACATATTCGCGTAAGAGATCCAACTTACCATCAGTCTAACACATTTCTTGATCAAATATGTAGCGGGTGTAAAGCGTAGTACCGGCTCCTACTGATGAGTCATCAAAAAATGAAATGCATTGGTACACTAGATTGTATCTCTTGTACGTATTCACTATGCCAAATACTGCTGGTTATACTTCAACAAAAGAGATACTAAGTACGCGATAACTAACAATTAAGTTAGTATAAATTCTCAACAAAATTCATAAAAGCCTTTCCGTGTGCGAAAAAAAGGAAATTTTATCATATGCAAATACCGTTTCTTCCTCATATTCTTCGCATGTGTCTACAAATTAACATACATTTATATGAAAAATTGAAAGACCAAAAAAACTAGGAAAATGTAAAAGTGGAGAGAGTGTGATATAAGGGAACAACCAATAAATTTCACATTCTTTCAACGTTTAAATTTTTTATTTCGTTTGACCTTTCAATTTATGCATAAACAGATGTTTATTTGAATATACCTGAGAAGAATATGAGAATGAAAAGTTTCTTGTTTCTAATGTAAATTCTTATGGAGTGCGAGATTTAGTTAAATTCATAATACACTTTCAATGTGCAAATATGAGAATAAATGATAAAAATTAAATAATTTATCTGATTTCTTTGCAACAAAGTATTTTATCTTGTTTCCTTTCTGTAATTTTCATGTTATTATGATTAAAAAGATGTAATTATAATATTAATATTATTACTAATAATAGTAATAGTAATAATAATAATAGTTGTAATAATATTAATATTAATAATGATAAATTGAATATTATTGTTTTTTTGTTTATGCTTAGTCAATCAATCATGTTATATAATAACTATTGCGAACACATTTTGGTATTTGTGGACTATATAAAAATAAACGGAATATCGATTTCCATGCAATGCATAACTAATAGTCCGTAGACGAAAATTATCTGATGGTCCATTTATTTGAGCTAACGGACAATAAGTTTGATATCAAATACTGTGCCTTTCTTGTTTTTCTAATGTCATCATCATTAAAAATATTAAATTGCATTTTTTGAAAACATATTAATCATTAAACGAACATTGATTGCGCGGGCGGTGATAACAATTGCTATACTGAAGGTTAAGATCTTAATATAAGCACCTGATACATTAATAACTTACATATGTCAGTATAAACTAAGAATTGTTTAGTGTAGAAAAGGCAATTCCTCCAGTAGACCGGTTTCGTCCTTTTTGAGAACTCATCACATACTGACCAGAATTTGTCACGGACAAGACCCGAACCTTGGCATGTCTGCTTTGGAATCTGGTGCTCTAATCACTGAGCCACTTTACCGCACACCAAACACAAAATATAAAATTACATTTTTAAAGTTGTGTATGCCTTGTTTTGTGCTAAATATGTAAAGTTATCACACGTTGTCTTAAACTTTCAGGGTTCCAGTGTAATCGCCACTCTTCCACGTGTCTCCTACATCAAGGCGATCGACATTTGGATAATCGCCTGTCTTCTGTTTGTAATCGGAGCTCTGCTGGAGTTTGCAATTGCCAACTCGTGGGCGCGTAAAAATCAAATGCAGAGCTGGGAGTTGGAAGTACGGAATTTGGTTCGGAAAGAGTTGGCACGCACGATGTGTCCTTGCCCTTGCCCCGGTATTCTGTTGCCTCAGGCATTCATTCAGACTTCTGAGGTAATAACGGAAGATTTGATTAACTTTTTAATTTTTGATTACTGGCCTGTGCTGTCCTTTAATCGATTGCACGTGTGGTGGTAACAATTTTTTTAAAAAGCAACAAGTTTGCGAGCTAAGAATAAACACCAATCCCATTGTATTTAACCAGTCGTCGAACAACATTGCGACTGGCAGTAGTTGCGTTGTGCTGTTCGACGACTGGTAAAATACAATGGTATTGGTGTTTATTCTTAGCTTGCAAATTTGATTTAAAGCATGTAGTGACTATTTTTCGTGGGAAATGTAAAATTGTGCTAAAACTTGATTACGGTAATGAAGCTACTCTTTAAAATTTCCAAAATGCGTAAACACCAGAGTTTATTTGCAAAATGGAGTTTTATTTTCAGTTTTTCTTGTTACCAACTTGGCACGTTTTCAGTGCTGAAATAAAACTTTGAATTCGTATGGTAGGGAGTAAATAGGACGCCGATTGTGTGAAGGATTGTTTGGTTCTACGGAGAGGGGCCTTAGGAGGAAATATGGCATGGCACTGCTCCTCGTCGATACTGCAACACACGTAATTCACTTTTGAGGAAATGTGGGAAAGAAATTCAAAATGAGGACCTGCAGCAGACGTTTATACAAACGCAGGGGTTCGTGCAATGCCCTGTCTCGCCTGGTTCGCAGGCTTCAGAATTTCTTTGGCCACTCTTCTGTGAGACGGCTCATTTAGCATTATTTGATGGCCGAAACTCCTTTCCGTGGGCAAAAGTGACATAATTGTGTCGCATTCAATTAATTCGGAAAACCCACCATCGAACTCGCCGTTTCAGGGCCACTGTCTGGCGCACTTCAGCTTATTCCTGTGTTTCGTGAAGTTCAGCTCATTAGAACACTATCTGAGCGTGGTAGTGGATGGTCAAGTCTTTGAAATTGTGCTGCAATGATTCGTTTGGAAATCTTGAAAACTTTTAGCGTCTTTCCAGTACCTCCTATGCTTTGGTTTGCTCGACAACGACACCTGCTAGGTATTTGTGGCAAAGTAGTTATTTATGTAAGCATCAAGTTATATTAAAAGGGCTGCGCCACTTGGCCTCTCGTTTTGAAACTCCGGTGTAGATCGTGAAAATCTCCAAAAGAAATGCGCGATTTAATCGTTGTATCAAAATTAATGCAACAGTTTTCTTCAGCTACATTAATAAGGTAGATATGTTTACTGAGAATACCAGCCATCCTGCAACTTGAAGACGTTCCAAGTTGGTAACAAGCTGAATTATAATAATGTTAGGTTTATGTTTGTCAATTTAAATATCAAAATTAAATTACAAATAAAAAGGTACTAATTAAGCAAATTTTCAGAGTGCTTGGATAATATTAAAATAGGCAGAAACTAATGTTTTATTAAAAAAATACGAACTTTTGAACTTAATATTTTGCCATCACCATTATCATTTGCTCATTCGTTTCGTTTACGCGCTCTTAAATTTCGGTGCCTGAAGCGATATTTAATGCGTAAAGCCAACTACCCAATTGGAAAAATTACACTGGCAACAGTGGAAAACACTGAAATTAAGTAACCGAAACAAAATTAGAAAAAAAATATTATTTCCATTAAATTAAGTAAAATGTGTTTACGAATTCAGTGCTTTTATTAGCAACGCGTCTCTTTTCTCGTGATTGACCTAGTGCAAGTTGTGTATCTTAAAAGTAGGCCTGGTCGATGTTTTAAAGGTTAAAATAATCTGTTGTTTTCGTGCAGTTTCTATTCCTCGAGATAGATTACTATAAATTGCTAATAATTTACATTTTATTTTGACAACAGTTTTCATCCTTACCGCCGGGCTATCAAACAGCGAGCCAGTATGCCTCACGCGGTAACACAGCAGATCAGTACCTTGCCTGCAGGCATTCGACTGTAGACTGTGGGGACGGCTTAACCTTGCCATGCGCAACAGCAATTGAGGCGAATTACTCACGCGGCATACCTGGATGCCCTGAGTCGTGTACAGGCAATCAGAATTGCCCAGGTGGCCTACAGCCCATATGCGCTGAGCCGTGCTTCGGCAGTCCGCTTTGCGATGGCGTCAGTTTGTACATGAATCAATGCGCCCAAATGGGACAGGTAGTTTTAGTTTATTAACGGAAGCCATCTTTTGATATGATGTTATTTATTTTACTGTACGGAAAGCATACTGTGCTTTACAGATTTTCTTCTGAAATTATCCAATATTGTACAGTTACGTTGTAAAATCGCACGGCGCTATGTCATTCAGCACGCATTGTGGCCCTGTATTGGGCCAAGTGTTTTCTGGTCACGCATAATTAGAGGTCGGTCAATAGATTATCATAGGCACGCGTTTCATGGGTGGTTGGCACCGAATTTACGACAGCAATCGAAGGAACGAAAACCCAATGTTTAAATTTAATGTCAATCTTCTTCTCACACGTGGAAACGTGTTGTGTTCGGAGCGGTTTCATCTTAAAAGTGCTTACTGTTCACTCCAAACTGATTGCACTTTTATGTTCTGAACGTCGAAGTTTGGTGACAGCTTAGCGACAAAACATACTTCCATTCTGTCTCCATAAAACTAACCCGGCCAATGGAATGAAAGGGTCCGCTTTTCTTCGGAAGCATACTCATTAGGCAAAAAAATCAATAAAAGCAATAGGCCATAGTTGCGCTCTAATTTTTATGATTTGCGAGCTGAACTCATGTCTGTCAGTGAGTTAGACTCTATAGACTTGACGAGACGTTAATCTGCACCGACGAGTCAAAACTAAGTGAAATAACTCAAAAATTGCATATGAAACACTTAGCTACTGAGTTACCGCTAGGAGACAGAAATAAAATGAGTACTAGTTGGTAAACAAAATTATCCACAAGTTATTACCATTATTAATTAAAATTTATGCAGACAGTTTCCGGAAGCGAACCACAAACCACATATGAATCATTGATTTGTAAGTAGGCATAGATTTGAATTTAAATATAATTAGTCTCGTAACTCGTGATAATACGAATAAGTAAACATTTTTCTTACTATTACCAATATCGAAATGTGTCCCAACTAAGTATGTATTTATATTTTCAAAGTTTATTTTTCATTTTAAAAATGCTCAAAGATATTAGGTTAAAGTGAAACTTTAATAAATAATGGAATTAAATGTATTTCAGATATAACTGTATAAAGTTTGTGTTATGCAATAGCCTGCTTAGTGTTCTCTTATGCCACGTTAAATTTATTACACTATTTAATAGATACCTACGTTCGGATATATACGAAAGGATACTACTGTATGATTTTATATGAAGCGGGTATTTAAACGCGAAAACAGAAAAAGAATGAAAATAATTGCTTTTGTGCTGTTAAATTGTATTGCCTATATATGTATATGTGGCGAAAGCTACAAACAGTTAATGTTCGTGACTGCATAGAAATTGTACAGCCGACATTTCCAGTCAAGTTCAATGTATGCAAGACTGCTAGAGGTGAGAGCCGCATATCTAAATTTGATTTCCATGTATATTCACTGCGGTTTGATCCTCGCTAGTCAGTTTGCCGTCGTACTCTGATGTTGTTCATGGAAGGTCGAAACGCGTCAGTGCGTTGCGGCTGGCGGTAGTTTTGCTATGTTGTTCGACGACTGGTCAAATACAATGGGATTGGTGTTTACTTCAAGCTCAAAAACTTGATATGAATGAGTAATTCAGGATTTCTGCAATTATTAATGCTAAAATAATTCCTCACTATTTTAATCCACGTTATCTTAGTAAACCTACTCAGTAACAGGGGTATAATTTCTAAATTACCCAAGACTGTTGCCATTATAGAAAGACATTTGTTTTCATTCTCATTGCTATTATCCAAGATAGTTAGACGGTAATTACAGTAAAACACACCTTTACATATCACTAAATTTTATTTGTATCATAATATTTGCAATTGTATGACTAGATAGACGTTTTCGCTAAATAAACATGTTATTATTATTATTATTATTATTATTATTATTATTATTATTATTATTATTATTATTAAAATAAATAAATAAACCAAAGCAATTTCTTAATATAAAACGCCATTGTTAAATATTTTATAATTTACCGTAAGAAACTAAGATGTAATATTTAAACCAACTTTGCCGTATTTATATATATATATATATATATATATATATATATATATATATATATAAATATATATATATATATAACTTAAATATTTAAAACAAAATTATGCCAAATAAAAGTCTAGTATACCATAGCAGTTAACAAATTTTCCACGACTGGAATTTGAACTCAGAAGCATTTGCGCTGTGTATATTGCATACATATACATTTAAAAACAAACTGCTTTATTACAGTTAAATACTGTTTGTTGCGAAGAGCTAATATATATGCAAGTATGTATTAAGTTTTGCGAACCTACTAACAAATTAGTTCAGTTGTGACAAGAAGGATAAACCAAAGGCAGCATGATCGGAAAGTATAATCTCATGCACATTTGTTTCGTGCTTACTGGCGACTCATCAGTAGGAGCCGGTATTAATAGTGGTTAAAGGGCGTAATACCCTCACGATGAGTCGCCGAGTAAGCACGAAACGAATGTTTGAGATTATACTTTCCGTTCATGCTGCTGGTTATCCTTCTGGTCACAACTAACAAACTGCGTTATTGGTGACCAGTGGCTGATAGCACGGATCGTAATCGCAATTCTGTAAATATAGTTTACGAGTTTGAGATAAACGCCAATACTATTGTATCTTACCAGTGACAGACTAGAGTACAACTACTGTCAGTCACAAATACGTAGGCGTTTTTATTTAATGTAGTTAAAATCCAAGCAGAGCAGAAATTTTATTTACGAGGATTAAACAATAATTCACTATATATATATATATATATATATATATATATATATATATATATATATATATAGATATATATATATATATATATATATATATATATATATATATATATATAAGAACAAAACAACGTACTCCATGGAATAACATTTATTAATAAATCTTATTTCTACCAGTATCTACAGCCATTGTTCTGGATTCGTTAGTATATTCGTTCATCCAATCCCACTGTACATTTGTCGTAACCAATCTCCTCTTCGTTATGTTAGCCTTTGTTTTGCGCAATTTAGACCACTACTTTTGCGCAATTTAGACCACTCCTTTTGCGTAACGTCATTTGGTGTGTCATCGCTTTCATTGTAATTGCGTCCGTAATTGATGTATGTGTCGTATTTTGCGAAGCGTTGGCTATTTTTAAAGGCATGTCAGTTATGTCTTTGTTCCAGTCCAATTTAATTTCTTTTTGAATTATTTTCTGCACGTTTAAGCAGGGCTTCAGCTTATTAATTGCAATAGCTTCAAAAGCCAGAAGCATTTTCTCTGTTTTTGCCTTGTAGAGAAATTTAATAGTTTTTGAAGGAGATGCTGATTTATTCTAGTTTCGAGCCTCTTTTTTGATCTGCCGATTTACTGAGCGTTGCAGGTACATTGAAATTTGTATACAGACAAAGGTGTTGACGTCACAGAGAGGCTATCTTTTTCATTCGTGCGCATCAGTTTTGTTGTGTTGAACACCACTCTCACCTGTATTGATGGAAACTGTGCTCTAGTCGCTCGAATTAATTTTGGTTTGAAGATTTCCGCTGGAAGATCACCTCCAAAAGGAACACTAAGCGTTACTCTCTGGGGAGTTTTGTTTTCATCCAAATTGGCCTCGATTGTGCTGCGTTGCCTCAAGTTGTATTCAATGAACCAGTCCGGATAGCCATTATCTCTCAACGCTTCGCGAAGCAAATTTAGCTCTACTTCAATGTTGTCCGGCGAACAAATCCTGCGTATTCGTGTGGACAAATTTGTTATTAGGTTCCTTTTGTACGCCATTGGCACACTACTCATATAATGGATATATTGTCCAGTCCAGCTTGATTTCTGGTGAACTGGCCTCGAGAGAGTACCATCTTCATCGCTCGTTATTCCTATATCTAGGAAGGACAAATATCCGTCTTTTCCTTCTTCTATTGTAAACTTGATTGCCTGCTCTACCTTGTTTATGTGATGTAGCAGTGAATTTGTATCTTCAACCTTTTCAACGACCATGAAATTATCGTCATCGTAGCTCACGTAAAAATGAGCTCCATTGATAAATTGTTTTAAACCAGTTGTTTCTAAATGGTGCATATATATGTCTGCCAATACTGGTCCAAGAGGACTACCCATACCTATGCCGTCAATTTGTCTGTAGAAGACTCCTTCGAATATGAATTGTACGTTGGATGTGCATAATAGAAGTAGTTCTCTCATGTCGTTCACTTCTATCAGTGTTTCCGCTCCTGATGATCGTATATATTCACATAGGATATTTATAGTTTTATTTATTGGAATGCTAGTAAAGAGTGACTTTATATCTAGGGACACCATTTTCTCTCTTTCAAATTTAGGTCGCGAATTTTTTCTACAAATTGAAAGCTATCCTGTACAACGTGGTCTATTCTTCCTTGCATGATAGGTTTTATAATCCGGCATAATAGTCTGGCTGCCCTGTGCTGTGGGGAATTTATCATAGATAAAATGGGCCTGAAAGGCGGAATTCTTTCATTATGGGTCATTTTGTGAACCTTGGGCAACCCATATAATATCAGTTGCGTTGAAACTACGGGCTTGGCATGTTTGCATTCTGTAATAAACGCATTTTTGTGCTCTATGTCGATTTCTTGTTTAACTACAACCTTCGAAATAATTCGGTTTAGAATCTTCGTTATGGAATTTTCTAATTTTGCCTAAGTGTCGCGTTGTACCTCTTCGCGTTTAAATTTGGATTTGTCATTCAGAATTTGTAACATCGCCTGACTATAGTCCGTATAGTTCATTAATACTACGTCTGTCCCTTGGTCTGGCTTCATGAGTCTGATTTGTTTGTTTCGTTGTAGCTCTTTTAGTTCTTCTAGATGCCTTTTGGTGACCAGTTTATTGCCTTTGAATGTGCGCATATATTGGCCATACGCACTACGTAGGTCCGATTTAAAGAGCGAGATATCGTATTTTTCATTCGATTTGTGTTTTGTGCCATCTTCCAAGAAGCATTCTATTGATGCCTGCATATGCATTTCTTCACGTTCGTTTATTATAGTTTTTGTTATGCAGTATTTCGGTCCAAGAGAGAACTTAATTTTGATGTTTCGTTAAATTTATGTCGGTGTAATTAAAATTATTTCGAAGGTCGAATCTAAACAAGAAATCGACATAGAGCACAAAAATGCTTTTATTACAGAATGCAAACATGCCAAGCCCGTAGGTTCAACGCAACCGATATTATATGGGTTGCCCAAGGTTCACAAAATGACCAACAATGAAAGACTTCCGCCTTTCAGGCCCATTTTATCTATGATAAATTCCCCACAGCACAGAGCAGCCAGACTATTATGCCGGATTATAAAACCTATCATGAAAGGAAGAATAGACCACGTTGTACAGGATAGCTTTCAATTTGTAGAAAAAATTCGCGACCTAAATTTGAAAGAGAGGAAAATGGTGTCCCTCGATATAAAGTCACTCTTTACTAGCATTCCAGTAAATAAAACTATAAATATCCTATGTGAATATATACGATCATCAGGAGCGGAAACACTGATAGAAGTGGACGACATGAGAGAACTACTTCTATTATGCACATCCAACGTACAATTCGTATTCCAAGGAGTCTTCTACAGACAAATTGACGGCATAGGTATGGGTAGTCCTCTTGGACCAGTATTGGCAGACATATACATGCACCATTTAGAAACAACTGGTTTAAAACCATTTATCAATGGAGCTCATTTTTACGTGCGCTACGTTGACGATACATTCATGGTCGTTGAAAAGGATGAAGATACAAATTCACTGCTACATCACATAAACAAGGTAGAGCAAGCAATGAAGTTTACAATAGAAGAAGAAAAAGACGGATATTTGTCCTTCTTAGATGTAGGAATAACGAGCGATGAAGATGGTACTCTCTCAAGGCCAGTTCACAAGAAATCAAGCTGGACTGGACAATATGTCCATTATATGAGTAGTGTGCCAAGGGCGTACAAAAGGAACCTAATAATAAATTTGGACACACGAATACGCAGGATTTGTTCACCGGACAACATTGAAGTAGAGCTAAATTTGCTTCGCGAAGCGTTGAGAAATAATGGCTATCCGGACTGGTTCATTGAATACAACTTGAGGCAACGCAACAAAATCGAGGCCAATTTGGAAGAAAATCAAACTCCCCAGATAGTAACGCTTAGTGTTCCCTTTGGAGGTGATCTTCCAGCGGAAATCTTCAAACGAAAAGTAATTCGAGCGACAAAAGCACAGTTTCCATCAATACAGGTGAGAGTGGTGTTCAACACAACAAAACTGATGCGCACGAATGAAAAAGATAGCCTCTCTGTGACGTCAACACCTTTGTCTGTATACAAATTTCAATGTACCTGCAACGCTCAGTACATCGGCAGATCAAAAAAGAGGCTCGAAACTAGAATAAATCAGCATCTCCCTCAAAAACTATTAAAGAGGGGTGCAGCTCCTGCACAAAAATCAGCAATTTGCGAACATGTACTACTCACAGGTCATGCTGTTAGTAGTAACAATTTTTCAGTTCTCTACAAGGCAAAAACAGAGAAAATGCTTCTGGCTTTTGAAGCTATTGCAATTAATAAGCTGAAGCCCTGCTTAAACGTGCAGAAAATAATTCAAAAAGAAATTAAATTGGACTGAGACAAAGACATAACTGACATGCCTTTTAAAATAGCCAACGCTTCGCAAAATACGACATACATCAATTACGGACGCAATTACAATGAAGGCGATGACACACCAAATGACGTTACGCAAAAGGAGTGGTCTAAATTGCGCAAAAGTAGTGGTCTAAATTGCGAAAAACAAAGGCTAACATAACGAAGAGGAAATTGGTTACGACCAATGTACAGTGGGATTGGATGAACGAATATACTAACGAATCCAGAACAATGGCTGAAGATACTGGTAGAAATAAGATTTATTAATAAATGTTATTCCATGGAGTACGTTGTTTTGTTCTTACATTTTAAAAAAATGGTGAAATTAGAAACTATCAATATATATATATATATATATATATATATATATATATATATATATATATATATATATATATGATCGATATATAGATAATTAGAAAAAATGTGAAAATAACTCACATTGTTGCCTATATGATTATTTATATATGAATAAATTATAGTGTGTAAACGTAAATATGAATGGATATTCATATATAAGACGCGATTATAAATAAATATAAATTAGTATGTGAATAAATATGAATCATATGAATACATTAATGCTTATATGTAATTTTATATAAATAGATATGTATACGATTTGGACACAGATATTTAAATAAAAATAATTTTTACAGGATATGTGTATCTCACCATTTCCAGCCATACAAGTCCAAGAATACAAAGTTTCCTGCCATATAAACATAAGAAGTGAAAAATATCTAATAACAACAGACATATGTACGAATAAATTAATAGTGAAATATTATCAATGCCGCGTTTTGCGTACGCGGGTAGTAGCTGTACACGGGCAGTTACACAAAGATCCGATTTGTCACTATTTCCAATTTTGTTTTGTCTTTGATCGGGTTGACTCATTTTTACTTCAATTGGAAATGCGGTTCTATCACATCTTTGTTTACTGGCGACGTTTCGGTGCCTACTTTCCAGCACCATCATCAGGCAACACAACACTGATCACAATAGCAGATTTAAGCAAATGTGGTAACCTCGTTCCAAAACCATTCTATTTATATATATTTGACTCAACACTATTTTAATCATAGGATTTGTCTCAGTAACTAAACTCAATATATAACTTGTTATAATTAGTAGACCAATCATTACCTCACCTATACCTCATCTCATCTCGTATGCAGAATATTTTAGGGGAGAGAGACAGTATCGAACCTTTTGTTATTTGTTATAACGGTATTGCTACTATGTCACGGTAATCAAAATTTTAAAAAATGCTAAAACTAAAACCTTGATTATCATATACTGTATTTTATTTAAAGCCGGGAACTCTAATGTATACAATGGTGTGTGAGGTATTGCGCACATAGCAACAAACTAGTTCAAATATGGAGCAGCAAGTAACGTAGATGGATGGAGAGTGAATGTTATATCGACGCTTAGGTGAACGATTAAAGAGAGAAAGATAGAGATAGCCTGGACAACTAACGTTTTTCAAAAAACTAATCGTAAGCACAATGCGAAGTTAATCAACTTTTGGAAATAATTGCATAAGAATATTTGCTGATATGACTAAAATACTTCATTACACATATATCTAAATATAATATCGTAAAACCTTTATATATATATATATATATATATATATATATATATATATATATATATATATATATAAATAGAGAGGGAGAAAAAGGACCACTGATAATTATTAAATATGAATAATTTCTATTCTTATTATATATTTATTTATTACGTTAGTCACACCTTATATCAATATATAAAATACATGTCAATATGTATAAAAACATATATATGAATATAAGCAACAGTATGAGACCAACATCCCTAATCCTATATATATATATATATGTTTGCCTATTTCAAATTATTATTTTATTCTTTTCTTACTGTTTTTTATTTACCAATTAATCAAATTGTATATTTATTTATTCACACCTTATATAAATATATAAAATACATATAAATATGTATAAAAACATATATATATAAATATAAGCAACAGTGTGAGTCATTTATATATATATATATATATATATATATATATATATATATTATGTGTATAGAATAAACCTATCAATCTACCCATAGGCCTATCTATATATCCGTCTATCTATCACATTTTGGTTTCCTCTTAAAAGGATACATGGTAGCTATTAACCATGAAATCTTCTCTATGACTAACGTATTATACATTTATTAAGATATTCCTACCTTACATAAATATAAGCGACAATGTAAGTCAAATGTGTCTTATCTAATGATCTATCTACTAACCCTTGCTAAATCGGTATACCGTCTTTTGGAACATTTTTTATTGAGAAAAATAAGTATATAGGAAATTGATATTGGTACAGATCATTCGCAATTAGTTTTCTATAAGCGAGATTTTTTACTTAGGTTCCCACTTAATTCATGTTCCGCAGCCTCACGTTTTCTGACCATAGAAAATGCTTCATTAAATATTGGGCCCAATGATTTTTCTACCGATGTTACATTCATTACACCTTTTCCTGATTTTATTTCAATTGACTCTCTAATTAGTCTAGTTAATCTATTGCGGTTGCATAACGCGATGCGTTTACATCCTTCCCAGTCTATTTCATGACCCGTTTCCTTCGAATGCCTAGCTAGGTCTGATCTTTGAATGTGTCCATATTTGCAGGCTGTCTTATGTTCACCTCTACGAACCTTTATAGGTCGCATGGTTTCGCCTATATACCTGAGATTACATTCTTTGCAAGGTATCGCATATACTCCTGATGTCTCGAAGGGTTCTACTCTTTCTTTTTGGTTAGGTAGTTTATTGCCTATAGTAAGCGATTGTCTTAAAACTGTTTTAATATTGTATTTAGCTGCTATTATTCTAATTTTCCTGCTCAATTCAGAATCAGGTAATACCATAATTTTGTGCTTATCCGGTTCCGTTTCCTTCCTTACTTTGTTTATTATATTATTGTTAAATCTCTGTAACATCTCATCTATTAATCTATCTATTATACTTGACGGATAGCTATTTAGTTTGAATATTTCTTTTAATCTCCTCATTTCCTTATCTCTATTTTCTATATCCACTATTCTAAGACTTCTTAATATCATGGATTTAAGAATGCCTATTTTCATTCCATATGGGTGATTTGATAAGAAATTAAGAAGTAGTCCTGAATAAGTCTCTTTTCTAAAAATATCTCTTTCCAATCTGGAACCATTCCGTTTTATTTTCACATCCAAAAAGGGTAATTCATCATTATTCTCTTTTTCCAATGTAAACTTTAATTCACCTAATTGGTTGGCTAATTCGAGGAATTTATTTAACTCATTATCCCCATGATTCCAAATTATAAACATATCATCCAACGGTACATTGAATAAACCAAAGGCAACATGAACGGAAAGTATAACCTCATGCACATTCGTTTCGTGCTTACTGGCGACTCATCAGTAGGAGCCGGTATTACGCCCTTTAACCACTCTATATTTGGTAGAAGAATGTGGAATAATAGGACGGTACAATCTCCTAGACGAATGTGTAAACCTGCAATAGTGAAGCTAACATAATCTAAAGTCAACGACAATGCGACTTCAACGCTAACCCACACTATATAATATATATATACCGAGTCTGTTAAGGATACTAACACTATGGCTATTGTGTTAGTAACGATACCTTTTTAAATCGATGAGTACCGGATACTAACACTATGGTTTCCGAGTCGGTACATGATACCAACCTGATGGCTATAAATTTATGCTAAAGTTCACCCAAATTGAGAATTACAACAATTTCCGAACACCTGTTACTCCAGTTAAACCATACACTCTGGCCTTCATCGATATCAGTCATCACATTTCGCGGTAAGCATGACATCATTCAATTCAATATATTACAGTTAAATACTGTTTGTTGCGAAGAACTAATATATGCAAGTATGTTTTAGGTTTTGCGAACCTAGTAACAAATTAGTTCAGTTGTGACCAGAAGGATAAACCAAAGGCAGCATGAACGGAAAGTATAATCTCATGCACATTCGTTTCGTGCTTACTGGCGACTCATCAGTAGGAGCCGGTATTACGCCCTTTAACCACTATATATTTGATAGAAGAATGTGGAATAATAGGACGGTACAATCTCCTAGACGAATGTGTAAACCTGTAATAGTGAAGCTAACATAATCTAAAGTCAACGACAATACGACTTCAATGCTAACTCACACTATATAATATATATACCGAGTCTGTAAAGGATACTAACACTATGGCTATTGTGTTAGTAACTGATACCTTTTTTGAAATCAATGAGTACCGGATACTAACACTATGGTTTCCGAGTCGCTACATGATACCAACCTGATGGATATAAATTTATGCTAAAGTTCACCCAAATTGAGAATTGCAACAATTTCCGAACACCTGTCACTCCAGTTAAACCATACACTCGGGCCTTCATCGATGTCAGTTATCACATTTCGCGGTAAGCATGACATCATTCAATTCAATATATTACAGTTAAATACCGTTTGTTACGATGAGCTAATTTATATGCAAGTATGTATTAGGTTTTGCGAACCTAGTAACAAATTAGTTCAGTTGTGACCAGAAGGATAAACCAAAGGCAGCATGAACGGAAAGTATAATCTCATGCACATTCGTTTCGTGCTTACTGGCGACTCATCAGTAGGAGCCGGTATTACGCCCTTTAACCACTATATATTTGGTAGAAGAATGTGGAATAATAGGACGGTACAATCTCCTAGACGAATGTGTAAACCTGTAATAGTGAAGCTAACATAATCTAAAGTCAACGACAATGCGACTTCAATGCTAACTCACACTATATAATATATATACGGTGTCTGTAAAGGATACTAACACTATGGCTATTGTGTTAGTAACTGATACCTTTTTTTGAAATCGAAGAGTACCGGATACTAACACTATGGTTTCCGAGTCGGTACATGATACCAACCTGATGGTTATAAATTTATGCTAATGTTCACCCAAATTGAGAATTACAACAATTTCCGAACACCTGTTACTCCAATTAAACCATACACTTTGGCCTTCATCGATATCAGTTATCACATTTCGCGGTAAGCATGACATCATTCAATTCAATGTATTACAGTTAAATACTGTTTGTTGCGAAGAACTAATATATATGCAAGTATGTATTAGGTTTTGCGATCCTAGTAACAAATTAGTTCAGTTGTGACCGGCTCCTACTGATGAGTCGCCAGTAAGCACGAAACGAATGTGCATGAGATTATACTTTCCGTTCATGCTGCCTTTGGTTTATCCTTCTGTTCACAACTGAACTAATTTGTTACTAGGTTCGCAACACCTAATACATACTTAAAATGAATGTTCTTTTTTATTATTTTCCTTTAATTATCATGACATTAATGTTACCTTATTATGGTTGGTTTACTCAAGAAATTATATGGGATGCAGTCGTAGCAACCAACAAATAAAAAAAAATTGGTTTTTTTTATTTAAGTGTGTCTGATCAGTGGTAATGCCAGAACAAAATATGGTAAAAAATCATGACGGGCAAATTAATTTGACAAAAACTGCGAAATTTGTGCATAATTTGCCGATCAATTCCATTAAAATAATCTTTTTCCGGTGGAGTATTTCTACAGTGATTATGCAATAACTTATGTATATTAAACCCTATTTCTTCCATGAAAATACTTTTTGATATTAATTTTCTTCTGCTCAGAACAAGGATTTTCGATTATGTTATTTTTTAAACCATGAAATCTCGCATCTTTGAATATTCTTATCTAGTTTTGTAAAAAAAATTTTTTCTATGTTGTCGACACTTTGATAAAACAGATTAAATTTCGGAGAAAAAGTACTGACTGTGTGCAAATCCAGTTAGACCTAAATTTATCACTGAACTTCCGAAGCCTTGCAAGACTATGCCGTGTTCAACCTTGTACAATTGATAGGATTTTGTTCTACGAAAATGGAATAATCGAAAAATGTACAGTGTACATAGAAATAAATATATTAGTCAAATTTAAGTCAACCGTAATTTATCTAATTAGAACACATCAAAGAACTCCATATTTAGCTAGTTTCAGAAATAATTTTTCTTGTGTTTGATAGCCTAGGTATTTGTAAAAAGATGATTTATTAAACAACATCACTTCATTGTAAGACGAATCCGATTGGGTTTTATTTGAGAAGCTATATAACTAGTAAAGTATGCTATCGTTTCCGATTCGATTTTCGAAACCCATCACCATGATGTGGCTCATACGGGTACAAATTGTCATCATAGAAAGCAAAATGAAATAATATGCTTAACTGGTTTTCAAAAATTTTGTTACAGGAAGGTTAAGTTACATTATTGTTAATGCTCAACAGTCTTCGTCGTATAATTCTTTGTCAAATAATAAGAAAATATACGTATATTTACCGAATAAATTAATGAATACACATAAATGCATTGTAAAAATTACTCAATATAAATTGAAAGTAATTGATAGAATCGTAAATTTAGGTGGGGTTTAAATGTTTAAAAATAAATCTGTCCAACGGGTACTAGATTTCGTGATTAGGTTCCTTAATGATCTAAGAATTTAGCAATAGGAATATAGGTCAAATAATGGTAAAGGCTAAGCTTATAGCACTCTGCCATCCTAAAGGTCTAGCAAAAATGAGAAACTTTGTTTGGTATTAATTACAACCACTTGACTTTTTTCTTTTAATTTTAGAACCTTCTTTTCTATTTGATAACAAGTGGGATATTTTTTGAAATTTTAGAATTTTTTCTGCTATTAGAAGTAACCCTGGGTTTCTTTAAATTCTTCGTAAATCAATCCTGTCTCAATATAAAAACCTGACTCTAATTGCTTAAATGTGTCAGTAAAACCTAAGAAATGTATAGTGTAGAAAAGGCAATTCACTATACAATTCTTAGTTTATACTGACATATGTGAGTAATTAATGGGTCAGGTGTTTATATCAGGAAGCAAACTTGATTTTTTATAATCGTCATCACCGCTCGCGCAACCAATATTCGTTTAATCCTGTCTCTGTTTTTCCTAATTATGTTTCCTTGTATTAAGTCTTCTTCAGCATAATTTCAATCTACAATTCTAAAATTTATATAGTCTAACATTTTTATCATGTTTAATTTAATTAAATCTTTATGAGCTTATGTTATCATTAAATATGTCTGTAGCTTGATATATTCGTATGTTTCTATTAGTTTAACAGTTAACCTTACAATTTTTCTTGCTTCCTATAAAGCCCTTTTTTAATAATAAGTATTCAAAAGGACTGTTAAAGTAGCATTTGGTTATGTGAAGCATATCTCTACTATTGACCAGACAACAATTCAATTCTTTCAGGTATATTTATTGCCTTATTTGTAGTTGTGCATTACTTGTATGAGGTTAAACATTAATCACTCACAAGTTAACTATAGAACAACTATAAATTTTGGTTATAGATATAAATCAGAACAAATTCAAGTGTCAAGTCTGTTTTAATTATTGGTTTCGAATTTTCTATATCATTGAATTTAGTAGTTTTTATTTTGAAATATACAATCGTAGATTGGCTCGAAATATAAATCGAGAAGTATCAAGAAGAATTTCGTTGTTAATGATAAATATATCTTCTACCGCAAAAAGTCGTCCGTTATAAAAAGTTATTCTGCTCGTAGAATTGTCGAAATTTATAATCCATTAAAATAACATTGGTACAATTTACATATTTCCGGTATTCACTTAAAACAGATAAACATATTTGGACACCTAAACACTTGCAACTACATATTTAACTCTCTAAAGTTAAATAAATGCATAACGCAGCTGCAAAATTTTGTTCAATATTCCGAGTTACACAGAGTTATATAGTAAGATGGCCAGCCTAGTATAGACGAATCCTTTTCGCAAATATTAATATAACACAAGAAATATCCCAAATTTCTCTCTACATACCATTGTTTCTGTACGTGCAAAGCTATACCTAATATTCAACACAATGAAAAATACAAAAAAACTTAATCAGTTATCACTTAACTTTCTAATGCGTATGTGAACTCACGTAAATTATGTTTATCAAATTACTTCGATTTTCATTGAAAGTTAAATTAATTTCGTATACATACTTAATTGGCGAGGTTGATGTCAGTTTAGGATGTGATAATTCTGTGAAATAGTGAAGGCAGATTAGGGATTGTTAGTTGGAACTTTGGGTCAAAATGGATGCCATATGAGCTCAACCTAAAAGAGTAAAAAAACTAACCGAGTTACATTATTTAGTTTATGAATGAAAATTGTGTGTCGTGTGTGGCAAGGTGGCTCAGTCTTTAGAGCACCAGATTCCGAACCAGACGTGCCTAGATTCGAGTCCTGTCCGCGGCAAATTCTGGCCAGTACATGATGAGTCCCCAATAAGGACGAAACCGGTCTACTGGCTGAATTGCCTTGTATACACTATACAATTCTTAGTTTATACGGACAAAATTTAACTACTTACTGGGTAAGGGGTTTATATATAGAATGAAACTTTGGTTATAGTAAATAGAGAAGCTATTTGGAGAGAGAGATTGATAGAGAGAGAGCCACAATTTAAATTATATATCCTGCGATGAACATAGACATCGAAGAATTTGGCTTGGTTATTCATAAAAAACAGCAGTCTAAAGCATGCATTGTTTTATTATATTACATATGATTTATAGGATCACCATGTAATGCTATGATTATAAATTGAATAATGATCTACAGACCAATCTTACGAGACTTTTTATTGTGCCATTTAGTGATGTGAAAAATTACTCGTTTTCGGATTTCACATAGTTTAAAATGTTTATTTTTAAAAATTTCTTCAAAATATGCTGTTTAAAAACATTATCGTTGTCTTTGTGCAGCATTTGTATAAGCTTGCAGAACAACCTGTTTGTATTTTATTTAGCTTATTTGAAATAAAGTGCCTTTTGGAATGAATATTGTTTTTGCGAAACTGGATTAATCGAAATTATCTGGTCTGCATTTTGACTAACGCAGCGTTTATTGTTCCAGTAGTTTTCTTTCTTTAATATATCGGGTAATTTCAAAAGTGCTTTTTTGTCAGTGCTATATTATATATCATTTTGAATACCATATTGGCATTAATAAATACAGCACGAATTTAAACTTTGCATATAAATCATGAAGCATTATTTATTGATTTTAAAACAAGTAATTCAAGTTAAAAAATTTCCGATAATTTAAAATACAACAAACAGTTTTCAAATGACCTATGTTGCATAATTCCCTTAAAATAGTTATTTATGAAACCACATATATTTTTATTTTTTTTCGCGAGAGATCGTCTTGAAATTGTTAATTTAACCGAAAACTAATATCAAATTACAAAACGATTCTTTTTTGAATTGTGCTCATTTTGACAAATTATTTATATTAATATTATTTGCGACATACGAAAATAAGAACCACTTTTATTTTTAAATATTATTCTAATCAAAGTATTTAGTATAGATTTTTATTAAACTGTCCAAGTATTTCAAAATAGAATGATAAATGTATCTGAAAAGAATATTTGAAATTAATTCAAAACTCTTATTTTTTTAATTGTAGAAATTAATTTTTGCTTTAATTTTTCTTGTATGTATTTTTAAATAAACTCTAAATGAATTTGACATTTAAAAAGGCATTTAATGTCGAGAACAAAATACATCTGTACCGAATCGTGAAGATATTGATTTAGACTGTATTGATCAACCCAATATGTATACCTTTATAAATATAACCTTGATCTTAACTTAATACCAATTAGATAGTGTGCTGTTTATTTGGACCTAAAGGCTTATGTAAACAGACTTTTATCACGTGCAACGGTTGAGTGTTCGAAAATTTCTAATAAACAGAGGCAAGGCAAATGATTGATATAACTTTTTGCAAACTACGCGTAAGTACTTTTATGCAATCCCTTAAAGTTTAAAGCTACAATGCTTCATTAATTGTGTACCAATGGTGTAGGTATGTCGAACACTCATTAACTTTACAAGAAGTCGATGAAAGTTTTCAGATGAGGGAGAAGAAGTACAAAAATTTCCTTTCAGTTTATGGAATCGCAGATGTACATAGAAAATAAGTTAAAATTTCTGTTGCTATAAAAATTATTTGCGTGCATACACGGTTTTTTAATAAATAGAAAAAAAAATTTTCGCATAAAAATAAGTAATCTCTGTCTAATATATTTCGTTTTCGTAACCTTTATTATAGGAATTTTATAAAAATGATGAAGTGCCATTCAAAAATTTAGGGCATTAAATAAATCACTGCGAAAGTTATATTATTATTTAACGGATAAACATATAAAAACAATCAAATTTGAGTTCATGAAGTAAAAATTGGTCAGTGCTGAACGATAACAAAAGATATACGTGTGGCGATTGAATGTTGCACGCAATATAAGTTCGTTTATATCGGGGTAAATTAAATTTTGTTATTAATCACATGGAGTTTCAATAACGAAAATGCAGGTGTGAAATCAATATTTTGATATTTATGTTTGACTAATATATATATATATATATATATATATATATATATATATATATATATATATATAAAGGATGCAAATAACTCAGCGTTATTTAAAGAAATACTGTAAACAAATCTCATACAGAATATATACCGGTTCACACAGATAACTAAGAGAAAATAAACAGAAAAAAGTAGAGTTCAAACAAATGTTGCTTTAATGGAGCGACCAATATAAATTATTCTAATGAGAATATTTAATAAACTCTAGTAGAAATTCAAATTTCTACCAAAGGCAACAGACTAATATTATGTAATTTAGCCTCCACATCGGACACTCATATGATTAATAATTATTTTGGTATTATATATATATATATATGTATATATATATATATATATATATATATATATATATATATATATATATCAGTTGTGATTTTATGTCTTTGTTTCAATTTTCTATTCTGGTTATTCGTTTGCTATCAACTTTTTGGCTATATAGACTTAGAAATCTGTCTTATTACGCAATTGCTCCTAAATCAGATTTCTTTAATAGTTAGTCTATTTGGATACTTTATTGCTTGATTATGCATATTTTGTGTTAATCGTGGAACTTCGGTATAATTAAATAATTATTGTTTGCGCGGGCGGTGAAAAAAAATTTATGTATGTACATAATGGGACTGGAGTTAATTTCAATATCGCCAACTTGTTTTAACGAATTTTTGTCACCGTCCGCGCATCAAATGTTCGTTGAATAATATAAATGTTCAATTCAATAGCACTTCACCAGGTAGCGTTGTGTTTTTTCTATAATGACAGAGTGGGAATGGTTACTTTGAACTTTTGTTCTAGAAGGTTACCATATGAACATCACGGAAAAAGCCTACCGAGGAACACTAGTTAGTATATAACTGAAAATTTTGTGTCGTGTGCGGCAAGGTGGCTAAGTGGTTTGAGCACCAGATTTCGAAGCAGACGTGCCCATATTCGAGCCCTATCATCGGCAAATTCTTCATAGTAAGTAGTGAGTTCTCAAAAATGAGAAAAGCGGACAATTTGTTTAATTGACTTTTCTACCTTATAAAAATCTTAGTACATAATAAGCCTGGTGTTTACATCAAAATGCAACCTTGCTCTAAATAATCCTTGAACTTGATTTGTGCGATCTGTAATGACTTAGCTTAACTCAAATTTAAACCTATTTTCGACTACGTGCACAGAGGAATTAATTATATTAGAAAGCATGGTTGCACACAATTGATTGTAAGCATATATATATATATATATATATATATATATATATATATATATATATATATATATATATTTACACGATTTTGCTTTTTTTATTCCTAGTGTGCATGCATATTATTAGTTATTGAATTTCGTTTATTCAGTCTTATACAACACGTAGGAGATTTAAAATAACGATAACTAACGAAGAATGTAAAATATGAACTTAAATATATCAGTATGAATTAGAACATATCTTATGTTTTATAGTAGTACATGTTCGGTACACTTATGTCATCGTAAGGTTATGGTGATTTCGTAAATACTAATCAATAGAAATAGACATCTGATTGCCTTTAGTTATATTCTAATGTGCAATCCCTGAGATTATACTATTTCTTAATTTTAAATAACGTTTCTGGTAAAAAAATATCATATTTATATTTAATTTGATTTCAGCTGCTACCTGATATCACGTAAAATCTTTCATACGATTCGCAAATAGAATCTACCTACAATAGTTTTAATAATTCAAAGAGGTTGTACAGCGGCTGGCTATATATTCAAAGGTGAGTACGTTTAATGAATGGAACATCGTACTGATTTAAAAAAATTCACGGCTTCTAAACAATATCGGAATAACAATTGGACTAAGGGTGATAAAAAAATAGAAAAATGTAGCATTGCTAAGAAAGGAATAGCAAACATTTATTTAAGCAACGCCTATTTAGTTTGATCTACAAATTTGCTCTTTAATCTAGATAACACAGTACTATTAAATTATATGGAATTGATGTCGACTTTGAGCTAAAAATTATTCTATTCATAATTGTTGAAAATACATAAGGAATTATGTCAGCGAGTTTAACCGATTTTATCCTTCAACACATTTTTTATGCGCGTAAAATTTGCACAAACATATATAAAATTCGGTCAACGGTTTATAACGAAGAGATAATTCATTTATAGCCATCATATTCGTAATTCTGTACAGATATGTCAGGTGTCTGGAACACACGAAATGGAGAAAGTATTGGAGAAACTAGATTTATATGGATAATACAGAGCAGTGAGAGACAACACTGCTGCTTACTTGTTTTATAAATATATATATATATATATATATATATATATATATATATATATATATAAGACTTACTATCCACACATCATGGAGATGTCAATAATTCTGAAATAAATTCATTTCGCCGTATCAATGCTGAAATAGTTTTTTTAATCGTTAAATTGGAATAAATGCAAAACTATACAAAGCAAAAAAATTTCTAGATAGCACAACAATGTTTTACTTGTTTTTAGACATTATCATCAATTATTTAAATCAAGTGTACCAAATCGCTAAAAACACCAGTTCCACTATATACTAGACAATATAAAATATGCAAGGAAATGTATAAACATAGTATTTTTACACAGTTGACCGTTTGCCTTATTACTTTAAATCCTTAAATACTGTCCATAATTTTTCTGCAGGAAATGTACGTCCTCGTTCGAGCAGCTTCGGCGGAAAATAAAATATTTCTCAATAAGGAAGTAACCAATCCACTAGATGACACTGATTACAGTGCTTAGTTTAAACTAACAAATTTATGCATATAAGTGCATTCATATATATATATATATATATATATATATATATATATATATATATATATATATATATATATATATATATATATATATATTCTTTTGAAATGCGAGCTTTAATAAAATTCATTGTACCCTTTCTATGTGCAAAAACAAAAAGAAATTTTATCAGATATAAGAAAATTTTCTTTCTCATGGTCTTCTAAAATATCTACTCATGAACATATCTTTATATATAAATTGGAAAGCAAAACAAGATAGAAATATGTGAACAAAGAGAGTGTGAAAAATAGAAACCAATCAAATTGCGTGCGTCACATCCAGTTCAAGCTCAATGCTTGTACGTGCTTCTTCTGCTTACATAAATCCGGCTGCAATTTGTTTATCCATAAGGCTTCGTATGTGGCTAGCTCCCTATTGTTTTTGCATTTAGTAATTACTTTGAATGCTACGTCTGGGGAACATACGTGCGATGTTTCGTTGATGTGTTGCGCAATAGCAGACGTGTATTCACCATTTGATTTAAAACAGGCGTTCAAGTTGCAATGTTCTCTCATTCTAGTAATTAACGGTCTGGTTGATCGGCCTACGTAAGTTGATCGACAACTTGCGCATGTATATTGGTAAATAAAATTTGATATCGACATTAACGGCTGTCTCTCTCTGATTGCTGGTAAAGGCAAGTGTGTTACCCTAAATAACACTCGTAGTTTGGCTGCATTAAATGTGCGTGTCAATGCTGCTTCAACTTTCTTTTGTGCCATTCGGGAAACTGCATCCCCCTTAAATGGGATGTTTAGGTAGACGGTTTTCTTTTCTGGCCCATAGTACGTCTGTTTCTGGTTAAATCCCCTTTTAATAATTGATTCAATTAATTGTCTGGGATAGCCATTAGACATTAAATCGTTAATTGCTTTATTATATTCATTTTCTTTAGAATCTTGACTAACCAACCTGTCAATTCTTGAAAAGCAACCACGAACTGTTGATAATTTATATTGAAATGGCACAAAACTGCTGTAATGCAAATACTGTGCAGAACATGTTGGTTTATGGTAAATTGTTCTGTTTAATTTACCATTAGTTTCTTTCTTTAATAGTAAATCTAGGAAAGACAGACAGTCATCTTTCTCGTGCTCTGACGTGAAACCGATATTCTTATATGCTTTGTTGAAACTTTGAAGCAATGTTCGTCACTCTTTAGTGATGTATTTTCTAGGTGCCCTAGAAAAACTCAGCCAACACTGGAGATAAGGGGCTTCTCATTGCGACACCATGAGTCTGTTTGCAGATGTTTCCATTTAAACGAAATCGTACGTCTTTCGTGCATAATAAGATAAGCTTGCGTAGAGTTTGACTTGGCACCGGCGATGGTAATATATCGTGTTCTACCGCTTTGACTATAATGTCAATGGTTTCATCAAATGAAACATTTGTAAAAAAAGACGTAACATCAAAAGATACCATAATCTTGTTGCTATTGCGCAACACATCATCGAAACATCGCACGTATGTTCTCCAGACGTAGCATTCAAAGTAATTACTAAATGCAAAAACAAAAGGGAGCTAGCCACATACGAAGCCTTATGGATAAAAAAATTGCAGCCGGATTTATGTAAGCAGAAGAAGCACGTACAAGCATTGAGCTTGAACTGGATGTGACGCACTCAATTTGATTGGTTTCTATATTTCACACTCTCTTTCTTCACATATTTCTATCTTGTTTTTGCTTTCCAATTTATATATAAAGATATGTTCATGAGTAGATATTTGAGAAGACCATGAGAAAGAAAATTTTCCTATATCTAATAAAATTTCTTTTTGTTTTTGCACACAGGAAGGGTACAATGAATATCTATATATATATATATATATATATATATATATATATATATATATATATATATATATATATATAAGGAGTGTGTGTAGAAGTGGTGACTTTCTTAATATCAAAAACGTGATTTAAAATAAAGTAAATCGCTTTTATTTAATTTTATTAGTTTCGAAATGTTGCAAACTTTGACACACAAACGTAGTTTAATTATGTATTTTTGTTGTTCTGATAAACTTAGCTTCGTGTCTAGTAAAAGTTTCATTATATTATAAACTAATTGGTAGTGCTTCAGAAAATTCCGACGCATTTATGTTTTTTGAAATTAGATTCATTTTGATTTTTTTTTAAAAAACACCAAACTGAAATATTTGTTAGATTGTGTAATAGATGTTGCACACCTAGAAACAAATATGACCCGATGGGAAAACCATACTTCTCAGGTTTATTGTCGTCCAATTTGTTTAGTATCTTTAAACTGAGGTTTATCATCTCGTCTATTGGCAACTCATCTACAAATCAATCAAACAGACATTTATTGCGCAGGTGGTGATAAAAATTCAAAAGACACGTTCGCAAGCATAAGATGAATATCATTCCTAATAGTTTAATTAACAAAAAATTAGCAAACCTACTCTCAGTCGCACACACTGACGCGTTTCGACCTTCCATGATCATCATCAGAGTACGGCGGCAAACTACTAGCAAGAATACAATTACAATACACGTATATGGAAAGTTAAATTGGATATACAGCTCTTATCTCAAGTTCTCAAGCATTTATTTTACTTGATAGAAAATGCCGGCTACAAAATTTCCATACAGTCACGAACATTATAGCTTTGCAGAAATACATGAGTAATAAAATAAAACAATCAATGTTTGCGCGGTATGTGGGAAAAATTCTTTAAATCAAGTTTGCTAGCTTGAAGTAAGAACCAATCCGATTTTATTTTACCAGCCGTCGAACAACATAGCAAAAAAACCATCAGTCACACGTAATGGTGCATTTCGACCTTCCATGATAATCATTAGATTACGACGGCAAGGGTAAAACCGCAATGGCGATATGAGGTAAGCAAAATTAGATACTCGGCTGTCACCTATAATATTAGAACGTTAATACTTGTACATACATAGAGGCTGTGCTGCCAAATTTTCTTCCAAATTCATTGAATGCAAATCTACTTCAGGTGATAGACAATAATATAATTTCCACATCTCGGCATTTCGGTATAATCCTCCCCAGTCAGTTTCTCTCGTACTCTGATGGTGATCATGGAAGTTCTACATATATCAGCAGGTGTGATTAAATTTATTTTTTTTATTTTGTTCGACAGGATTTATATATTTGGATTTGCTTTTATCTCGTTTTTGCAAGCTTGATTCAAATTGTTTGTTATCCAAACTAGAACAATGACTGATTTTCGACATAAAAGTTTACATTTTTCCTTCTTATTCAAAGAGACACATAGGATGCGATACCACATATATTAATATCCATTAAAATTCGTTCCTGAAACAAAGTTCAATGAAAACACCAGTTATTTTCACAGAAAGTAAATTGTGTAAATTACTTCATAAAATAATAAATAATTTATGGCGTTTTTATCAAATGATAAACACATACTGCGCGAATTCTTTATTTCATAAATTTCGTGTCTTTTTGTTGACATTTTAACGATTTTTACTTAGGCGGTTGTAATTTAAATAAATAGCACAACAAATAATGTATGTTTCGTGGAAATGGGAATTCGCGAAATATTAAATATTTGTTTTTTTAAAAAAGCCAATCACTGATTTTTTTTCTATTTCAAAAATTTCGATGCTGATTAATTTAATTTTGGGAACTTGTTATGCCTCCAAACAAAGTTAATGTATTTATTAATCAAACTGAGTACTATTTTCATTACGGATGTTTAAAAAACTTGCGGTTCATTAAAGAAGGATGATGTTCGTTGAAACCTTTAAATAATTTTTAATGCGGAATTTTGAAGAAAGTACATATAAAGTTAATAAACTGTAGTGATTTTTGCAATTTTTTGATTTCAATAAACCTGAATCAAATTGCGCTCCAAAAAAATTTCATATTCACTTGCAAACAGCCATTTAAAAGTAATATGAAATGAAAGCGATACACTGCTGTTTGGGAAAAAATGAAAGATTTGAAATGTTGAAAGTCATTATTTTATTTTAAATCGTTTAAATGTGGCCTTGTAATGCACATCTACGCTCGTAGTTTAAATATTCCATGTAGTAAACGATCTAATCTAGTTTAAATTGATAAAATTACAAAATCCATGACCTTAAAAGTATAGTCGTATGTCATATTGATTTAAATTCTTATGCTCGCTTGTGGGCATAAAAAAATATGGAATAATCATATACATAAATAATTAATTGAAAAATAAATATAAAATCCTATATTTGTGAGTTACTAATGGTTTAAATTAAAATACTATATTATTCATATAACCTCTCAGTTATGTTTGCCACACGAATTTGTTACTTTTATGCTACAAATAATTAATAAAAATCCTCAATTTGACAAAAAGAGCAGTCGCCAAAATAAAACTTATTATTGAAATTTTTTCACTATTTACAAAATATTTTTGCATGGAGTACTATTTATTTTTTTAAAACAGTGTAAAATAAGTTGATAAAATGGTTTCTGTTTATAAGACAAATATTTGAGAAAATTGGTTCTTTGAGACAGCGTTTAGCATAAATTATTAGCATGTAATTCAAGGTGCAAAATTAGATTACAAATGGTTATCCCAAATAAGCACTTTCTCTATTAAAATGTTAAACTTTTTTCTACAGTACGCATTTTTATTAACAATAGATTTTTTTAATTTATCACAGAATACAAAGCTACCTGTTCGATTAAATAATAACTTTAAGATATATTTTTAAAGTAAAATTTAGAAATATTGCAGACAATTTATTTTAACAGTTATTCAATATCGCGTTGATTATGACAAAATTCTGTAAATTAAACTTTTTTATAAACATTAGTAACACAAAATTTTCTCATTAGAGTTTTTAAGTCAGATGGGCTAACTTTTATCAAAATAACAAACGAATTCCTATTGGACAAATTTGATTGGCCACTTTTGATTGACATCAGAATTCTTTAGAAATATTACTCATTTCGAAATCTTTTAGGTAAAATATAAAATTCGTTGGACATTAGAAAGGCCTGCATTTGGCGAAATTTTCTACTCGAAAACCATTTTTTGTGCGCGACTTTATGCAACGTAAAACTGTTATAAAACAAAACATGTAGTCGAATGTTGATTAAACAGCGCAGCATGTAGAATTGCACATTTTCTTACTAAAACCTGTCTAGAGTGTAATTGTCCAAGTCGTCTTATCAGTTACAAAGCAATGAATGCGTCTTTGTCAACCAGCCTACCCATTATGCATAATCAGACAATAGCAGACAACCCGGCGCCCATTTCGCCGATGGACGATCTGCTTGAAATGGAAGTATGCAAGCAGCAGCAGCACTGTCGTGATGTTTGGTATTCCGAATACATTCTGTTCATTTCCACTGGAATTTGTATTGTGGGCACCGTGCTAAACATCATCAATGTGATTGTTTTCTCGCAAAAACAATTCAAGCAAATTGCCTACGTGTACATGTGCGCCTTGTCGGTGTCCGACGCCTCAACACTGATACAATTGATTCCCAGTGAGCCTTCCCGGTAAGTATGTGCTTTCACCTGTTGGACTATACCCTCATAAATCACGCCAAATTAGTAACATTTTTGCAATTTACGAAATACAGATTAGTTCTCTCTCTCTCTATCTCTCTCTCTCTCTCTCTCTCATATATATATATATATATATATATATATATATATATATATATATATATATATATATATATATATATATATATATATATATATAGATTTATGTAGTGTAACCACAAACCAAGTTGTGCTTTATTCGATTTTAAATAATTTAGCAGCCTCCTGTCAATTCTTTCTTTTCACCCGTTAATACAGCCTGTCATAAGTCACAAGGTGATTTTCATGCAATTATAGCATAACAATTTAACAATATTTTGTTGCGTAGGCGGTGGAAAAAATTCTTTAAATCAAGTTTGTGCGCTAGAAGTAAACACCCATCCCATTGTATTTAATCAATCGTCGAACAACATAACCACAACAAGCCCGTTGCGGCTGGCGATATTTTTGTTATGTTGTTCGACAACAAATTTAAAAAATTATAGCATGTCTTATAAATTTAGTAAGCAACGTGAAAAAGTAACAACTGTAGCGAATATACATTTTTCTCAACAAGTATTAAACCAACCGCCTTTACAGCATTAATGAATATATATATAATACATAGTATGTAAGACTGTCTATGCGGGTGTGTGTGTTTAAATTTGAGTCTAACAAAAACATTTATGCTTAGGCCTGAAGGATTGCACAATCAATTTTGTCAATATTGTTCAAACATTTATTGACATATATATATTTTTAAATATAAATTAAACATTGCGAAAGGTAAATGTACAATTCATCAGGAAGACAGATTTCGTTGTTATTTGGCACTCGCCCAGCACAATTTAGAATTTGCCGAAAATAGAAATCGATACGAAAATTATTTGACGAGTTCCTCACTATGAATAAACCAGTCAACTTGATCAATTTCCTTCGCTTCCTTAAGAAACATTTAGATTATACTGACTATATATATAATATATATATATATATATATATATATATATATATATATATATATATATAAACTCAATGTGTAGCGATGCGTCTGCTTCATATAGTTTGGTGCAAGTAAGGGCGTAATACATATGCATATTTAATCTTGAGCTACTAATGTTGGCATATTCCTCTGGTCATTAGTACAATCAAAGTTAAGATTATGTGGCGATTTGAATTTCATTTTATTGCTTATATGATAATGAAATTAAATAGTATTAATGGGCATTTAACAAGGTAAGTACTCGCGCATTAAACTGTTCAATATTAAACGGTCATGGTCAGTATATAAATTATAGGTTAAGAATGCGTAAAATATATTCGTTTGTTTTAAATATAGTAGTGCATACATCCTTCGTTCAACCTGGTAATTGAAATTTACTTAAAAGAAATAAATTTGTATATCGCTATTTTAATAGTTGCACAAGATAACCAAATTAAGGCGAATTTAATTTTTTTCAAGCCAAATAAATTAACTGACGTTAAAGAATGAAAAAAAACTTACCGGTTTGTTTAGAATATTAAAATGCGCTTAATGATCTACTTTGTCATACAGACAAAGGACTTCCCCTTTTACTTACATTAAACGATATACTGTCAACAATTAATTATAAAAATACATTAAATAAAACACCTTTCAACAAACGGAAAAACTAAGCATTTCAAACAGTCGCGGAAACAAAGAAGGATATTATCATTAAAAGTTATATAAATGCATTTTCGCTTTTGACGCAGTATGAAAAAAAGTTAGTTTGTTAAAATTCTCAGTTAAAACACGTTTAAGGAAAATCCTCGCGCAAATCTGTGCTTGGCATTATAATTTTTGAATACTGCATCCAATAGTAAACCGATAGCATTGACTGCATAGATTAGCCAAGAGATAAAATCACTAATGCCTTAAGAAATATGTCAATATTATGTGGTGGATAAGACTCGTCTGAACTGAAAATAAAGTTAGATAGGCAGAGATCTTACTATTAGCCGTAAATTCTTTCAACAACATCTTGCATTTGTTATTTTTCATTAAGAGACAGTAAATTCGTAATTCAAACGAATTTAAAAAGAGCATTCTTCATCTCTTGTGTAAATATCCAAATCTGTAGTGTATTTCGATGTTAGTACCGCCAGAAAACGGTGCATGCTCTTCTGATAAGGTGAATTAGAATCCATCGCTGTATCTTCAAATGATTGATTTTGGACTATTAAATGAAATGTGAGAATGTGCTCTAGTGATCTATAATTTTGAAAATATATTCTATTTTTCTGAATATCGGCTTTAATATCTTTTGGTACCCGTAGTTTAGAAAAAAATTTACCTTTTTGTCAGGTAACCAGCCAGCCTTAGCTACCATCTGGAAATGTAACTGTGCGAGCGCATTCAATATTTTTCTTAAACATGATGAGATAGGAAATGTCGCATAAGTAATGGATAACTTTATAAATTCTGATGATCAATATTGCTTCAACATTTATCTTTTGAACTTCCACTAAAATAAGTCTAAACCGATCTAATAAATTGTATTGATTTTAAAAATTGTTTTGAGAACAACAGCTGTATACGGTCGACTCCAGTGTGACGATTGCATATAAGACAGTAAACTCAATGTTGGACTTAACGACGTAGGAAGCCAAGGCCTCAGATTAAATTTCAAAATGTTGCTTTTGGCACATCTTAGATTCCAAAATTTTGCCCGGCTTTGTCGTTATTGGTTAATCTTAAAGTAAAAATGGTCAGCAACACGCAATGAATTGCTAAACAATTCTTTTTAGATATTTGGAAAATTATGTAAACCGGCTCTTATAAATCTCATCTGGTCTTAGACAAATTAATAAAAAAACACCGTATTTTAACAAAAATATATTTCCACCAAGTCGCATTAATTCCCCCAATTCACTTAGATATTAATAGGAAACCACAAATACTGCCACTTAAAATTTTATTTAGCCAAAAGAGTTATATGCAATAACGTGTGTGAACAATGTTGTTCTTCGCGTTTTAAAATGAATATTCAATAGTCTGTTTAAATTTGAAATTTCTGATTTGGCTGTTCTGTCCACTGAATGTATATAAAGCTAACATGCAAAAGAAACTTTGGATTATTAAAATTCATTTGGTAGGCAGTGTATATAAATGACTTTGAAAAATTTGGATCAAATGCATAATCCAATTAATCAGTTGCGTTCTATGTCAGTTTTTATTGGTTTATTCACATTTTGCGAAACCCTGATCGATTATACATATAATTTAATATATGTATATATATACACACACATATATATAACACATATAGAAAAATAATTATATAAATTTATATATGCGATGGCAGCTCCAAATAAGCGTTGCATCATTTAGCAAAGACAATTCATCCATTAGATCAAGTGCTGTCCAGATATAGACTCAGACGGTAATCAAACAGGTGCACGATTGCTTCAGAGTTTGAATTTTCAGCCCCTGCTTACATGCAAGTTTAAATCATATTCACACTTATTTTCTCTAGGATGTCTTTCCTTTCGGATGAATCCAAATGAAATCTATTAATATTTGAGGCTTTTACCAGTCAGTACCGATCAATCATTGTACAACATTCCAGAAGCCAATTTAAGAAGATATCTTGTCTGATGACTGGGTTTTGATTGCATACTTTTTATTAGTATAAACTTAACAGTGATTCATGTAGTAATGGAAATTTATACATTAGACCAGTTTAGGTGACATTGGAAATTTTGCACTTAAAATCCAGCATTTGTCGCGGTCGAGACTTAAACAGGACGATATTTTTATTGAGTCTGTGACTATATCAATTATAGCAACCTTACCACAAAATAAACGTAAGATTAAGTTATTAATCAACTTCTGTTTTTGGCTACCTTTCCTTTTTATAGCACTTAATTGAATTTTCTATAAACCTGAATTTATAAACAACTTAACCAGATCTATTTTTATACGTAAGACAATATGCCATTGAGGGAATTTGTAATAAATTATGTCTAATGTCATTAATTCAATATATATATATATATATATATATATATATATATATATATATATATATGTATATAAAGGTTTTCAGTATGTACTGAATATCGCATTGTGTAGACCAGGGTTTTCTTTGTTGAGCACACAGTAATTTTAGCTCGTAGTTTGCCACGGACGGGTATCAAATCTGAGCAAATTTGCTGCAGAAACTGGGCTTTTTCCACTCCGTCAATCCTGCCGCACATTACACACAATTTAAAGCCATAAAGTGAATTAAGTTTTTAAGTCAGTTCTTCCAATAATGGTAACCAATTTGGAAATTAGCAAGACCTGTTGCTCAAACTAGACCATTGTTATCTGCTGATTTCAGACATTAAAAATGCCACAAAAAAATTTAAAAAATTGAAGTCTTACAGCAGGATTATTTATTTTTTTATATTTTATCTATTTCAATTACAATTTGCATCATTTAGAAAAGCTACATCATCCAGTTAACCGCTTTTATTTTTCAAGTATCCCTAATAACTACGAAATCAAGTTTTGAGATGAACTTCCGTTGCTACTTGATGCTGTATTTAGTTGACAATGATAAGATAATTATATTAAAAATCCTGCATTTAAACTTTATTCAACATAACTTACCTAAAAAGTTACGTCTAACATGTATAATGGCAGATGTTACGTCGCCTGTCAGACGACATTTTTCCGCCTGAAGGTAAGGATAGCCGAACACATTGTTTGCCACGCGATTTACAATTTTGTGCAATATGCCACGCATAAGGTGCAATGTCTATATAAAATAATTCCGAGCAAATATGCCCTGGTTCAAACCCAGTGCGCTGAAAATTGGTAATGTTCCTTCAAGTATACCCAAAAAGAGAAAAAGCCGGTCTAACAGAGGATCTGCCTCTGCCAACCAATGATAAGTTTATTAAATGCTGGCCAAAAAAATATAATCCAGATTCTGTCATTAAACTCCAATGCAATATAACTAACCCAGGTGGAAAAATGTATGTTCCGTAATATATATATATATATATATATATTGTTTTTTTAAAATTTTTTTTCTTGTGCAAGCCTAAATTGATGCTATTTTTGGTTTTCGCTCAGGCATCCTGCAACTTATACCGATTAAGCTGAAGATATTATCTATACGGCAAACCTTGTATTGCGTAAGGTGTTAAGCTTTTATAAACTGTTACGATAACGACCATTATCTTCAGATTTTTTAAAAAGAGACAATAATCAAATTGTGAGCCATAGTCACAAAAACATGCGATTTACACCACTTAACAATCAAATGTCTTCAATTATTATTGACATAACATTTCCGAGGAGCGATTTTGTACAAATGAAATTTTTATCGCATTTGCTTTACTGTGGACGAAGCACATCTTTGTTTCAAAAAAGCGTAATAATTTATTTAAGCACTATGCAACTACGCCAAATTACCTTAGCCAATTCAATTTAAATTAATACTTCGTATGACGTTAAATAATTTGAAAGCATCTTATTGATTCAATCGGATAAATGCTATATAATGAAGAATCGCCTTTTTCCTGAACAGCAGCAACTTCGTATTTAAATTTAAAAGGCGCATGAACGCCGTATAGCCGCACAAAGTTGAATGCTTTCAACGGGAAATACACAAGTCAATAATGACTCCATATGTTGGCACGCACAGAATACGGTTATTTGCAAAATTATTAATGTGGGAAAGCGCACTATTTTAAGAATACGTTAAGAAAACCACTATTCTGTGGTATATTTACATGTTCGACATTTCTAAACAAGAAAGATATAGTTAAATGAAAATCGGTTACACAGGCTATGATAACAATTGCATTAATCAGGATTGACATATTGATGTAGACACAAGGCACATTATGTACATACGTTCGTCAGTACAAACTAAGCATTTTCAGCCTTATTGGGTTTTCATCGCGAAGTGTCAAAAAATTTTCCGCGGAGAGGGCTTGAAACTGGGCATTTCTGTTTCAGAATCTGTTGCCCTAACCACTAGTTGGATCTTTCGGTCTAGAGGAAGCCAAATAGACTACACTTGAAGGAAGCTTAGATACATTAGCTAGTATATAATTAAAAATTATGTATAGTGTGTGGCAGGGTGGCTCAGTGGTTAGAACAGATTCCATAGCAGACGTTCTAGATTTGGGTCCTGTCCGCGGAAAATTTTGCACAAAACGTGTTGAGCTCCCAGTAAGTGTGATACCGGTTTACTGGATGAACCACTAATTCTAAATTATACACTGCTTGTTTTATACTAACAAATATACGTACAAAAAGATTCAGGATTTTATGTCAAGATCGCAAAATCACGTAATATATAATACACTTTAAAATGCAAGCTTTTATATGCTTCATGTTGTTTTTCTAATTAGATGTTCACTGGTTAGTTTTTGAGTGGGTATAGGCTGCATTTCTCGCGACTAACATGGATACCGAAGCAGACGTGCCCAGGTTCGAGCCCCGGCAGCCGCAATTTCTGTCCGACACATAATGAGTTCCCAATGAGGACGAAACCGGTCTACTGGCTGAACTGGCTTATCTACACCATACGATTCTGTGTTTATACTGACAGATGTAATTAATTACTGGATCAAGTGCGTATATCAAGACTGCAACCTTGATTATGATAATAGAGTTATGTATTATCACTGATTTATGTTTCGTTATTAATTGAGTATCCATTAGGATTTCATTTTATCTTTTATTAAATTTACAAATGTTTTCCCTCGGCGTGATGTCTGCCAGAAAACACGGATTATGGAGTTGTGCTTAAGAAATGCCAGATAATCAACAAAAGGTTTAATTTCTTAACATTATATAAAAAGGTAATAGATTTTGGTTAAACGAAAGTTTGTCCATGACTAGGTAGCAAAATAAGTAAACCACGTGTGGTTAACTCTGGCTAGTCGAATACGTAATTTGTGATGTCAGTGTAAAATTACTCTGTATTTTAAGTTATAGAATAGCAAAATACATTTTTACTCCTTTTGGGTATTTTAGAAATGATCATATTTTAATTTTTTGAGATTTATTTTTTATCGACAACCCTTTCTCCAATATACAGGAATAGTTTTTTGTTACAGAATTTGCATAAATTCACTAATGAGCCAAATTAAGTATTCCTACCCTGCTCTTATCTCATTGTGGATTTAACTTTAATTTTCATGAACCAGGTCAAATATCGCCTCTACAATATTAAATAGAATTAGGATAGCGATAACAGGCCATTGCAAAATGTTGATCAATATTAATTCAAAATAATCATAATTTACCCTACTCTTAGATTCGAAAATATTTCTTTTTTATTTGAAATAATTATTCATATAAATTCCAATATGCCAGTTTTTCATCGTTAGAAATTTGTAAAACGTATACTCTTTAAAATGAGCCAGAAACAAATTGAAATTAAATAAAATAACTAAAATATGTAAAAATCTGCAATTATTTATTCGATTCATCTTATTGTTTGCAATTATTTTTAGATTGTGGAGACTTATATTTTACAACGGTGGCTTATGTAAAAATTGTATAATATTGTAAAACATATTGACTCTAATTATATAATTCATTCGTGATCAGTTAAAATTATTTTCCTGTGTAATCTAGTCTATACCTTTAATTTCACTGTATTATTTATTTCATAAAAAATAAATAGACAACTGCTATTCGAAACCCAAAATAATACGTTTCTCTGATGTATAATTATAATGTAAATCGAGCAAACACAACAGTTAAGGAAAACGTTTTCTTATCGCCATTTCTCTACCACAAGGCAATGCCTACTACATTATCTTGTCAATATTAATAGTATATGAGTATAGATTTAGCGTACATCCATAAAATATAGCCAAATAACAAGAATCTGGAAGTGTATATGATTATGCACACACTCATTATCACACGCACAAACAGACTAACATCTCGCCACATTATATTCAAATCACGTACGAACTTCTTTCGTTTAATCAGACGAGGATTAGGTTTTGTGCAATTGCAAGCCATGCTCATGCCTCTCTAACTTTTTCGTAATTTGAATTGAAAAATAACTAATTTATGGATGCAAAAGTTCATTAAAACGCAAATAGGTAAACCCCATTTAGTTCAGGTAATTTTTTTTCACTAGAAATCAACTCTTCTGCATTAGCTGGTATATTATTTGGTACGCATAGAGAAAGCAAGGGTTATTAAGGTGAATTAAACCTACGCATTGAACAGGAACAAAGAGGAAGCTGAAAAGGGCAGCCTGAGGCACGCGCGCACATGCAAAAACACACAAATAATTTTACAAGTTTATATTCAAATAATGTAATAAATCCTGATTGGTAATCTGAGATGTAATTATGTTGCATGCAACAGATTCCAGTTTACTTCAATTTTTGTCGCTTTTCATTTGAAGAACAGCTGGAAATCTGACTGATTGTGATTGAGATTATTATAGACATTGTATTCCAATTTGGTGGACAAGTTCTCACTTATGTCAGCTATGTTTACTATGAAATTTTCTTAAACTAGCCTGTTTAATAATCGGCCAGCCCGGCCTATACAGCGCACTGGGCAGCTATGACATTTGCTTACATAAACAACGTATGTTTGTTTGATTTTACAGAACGTGGCCTTAAAATTTATGTGTAGCAGGTGTATTTTGTATAAACAATTACCAGTTCTGTATTAGGCGGATGAAACATCACCGCTATTTTAATTATTCACAGACCTATTTCTGATGGTGCAGCTCTTTTATGGCGTTCATTGAGATATTATCTTTTGTTTGGCTAAGACTTTATTGATTTTTGCCGCTATTTAAACTTCATGTTTGTTTCAACAAACATATCTTGATATTTGTTTACTAATAAAGTTGCTTTGAGCACCGTCACTTCTGGACAACGGAATTCTTTAGAACAGATAAATTTTAATATGCGGGGATTATTACTTATCAAATTAAGCACCTTTTTTCTAAGTGCATCTAATTTTCAGTTAATGTCTTCCTTCAACAACTTTTCCTCTTTAGACTACTTTCTTACTGTATCAAAAGTTTTTCTTCCGAGAGAGAGAGACAGTTCGTTTAGCTGGCGGTTTTCATGCCTTAGCATGTAAACTGTATCCAATGATAATTGATATTCAAATCCTTATTCGAGTCATTAGATTCTACAACATTTTGTTCTGTAAGAAGGTGCAATCAGCATACCTCAGGCATGCTTGGCAGTATTGTTTTGAACAAGTGACTGTAGATTTAATAACGGCGACCATCATTGTCAGCTTACCTGCGAGTGATAGAACATTCTTTCTGAGGAACTTTCTGTCTTTGGCGTATGGTTGTTGAGACAGAAAGGTGGAAGTCAAAGCAGACATGAACTGGGTAGAATATCCATCAATAAAGCGCAATCTAATTTTCCCAAACATTGAAAGTTTGCATGCAATTTAAACAACAAAATATAAAAAATATGTGATGAAAAAAATAAATGCCCAAAATCAGGTGTTTGTCAAAACGGTGTTATAAGAATATGTGTAAGCTAACATTTTGCTAAACTAAACATGAAATAAAGAACAGGATACCAAACAAATATCATCATTACACGTTAAAGGCGGGATGCATCGACCGAAATAATTACCCAATGATTTAAAAGGCAATAGCGTTTCGGACACGGAAATGCAAAAATTATGATTGGTTTTTACAGCAAAGCATAGGAATAAAGGACAAGCCCTATGCAGTCGAAATTTCGAACAAATGTTTATCTCATTGCCATCGCTGCTCCGTGTTCTATTTAGTTTAACTAGCAGATTATAAAGGAGTCCAATTCAAGCGCATTTTAGGAAATACACTGCTCGCATAGGGGAGGACAAAATGTTCATAAATTCGTACTCCATTTCAGACGAATTTGCAAGTGTTCTGCAGAACAAAAATCGGAAAGGAATTACACACCATGGAAGCTGTTGTACGCAGCATCTCTAACTCACAGTTAAACAAACACAAGGAGTTCATACATGATTTGAATATTTTCGTGTAAAATGTTCGAGCGAGTGTGAGTATGTCTTCGTTTTGACCTGGGCATATGGCTAATGATATCAATTCGATAGCTGCATTTAAACTTTATGCAGTCCTTTTATTGGAAAACCTATCTTTGAAAATCAAAATTTGAACAAAACATGCGAGCTAACTCAAATATGTCTGGTAACGTAACACACATTGAAAGCTAATAGCTCTCCGAATAATTTTATCGTTGTGTTTATTTACATGAAAAATGACAATACAGCATAGATTTTTCTCTCTTAGCTCCTGGATTTTCATTTCAGGCTATTTAACAGTAAAGTGCTATGTCAATTCAGTATGTAAATCTTGACGATTAGACTAATATATATGCTTTTTGATTTCTGAAAGAGTACACAGTTACTCGAGGAGACTTTTTTAATGATAACCGTGATGCAATTGCAGCTGCCTGTAAATATTTCAAACCCAATCATTATATTTTTTCGGTTTTCATTTACAGTTCCTTGGTTGCGAAATGTAAAATTTAAGTTAGCCGGGTAAATTTTGAATTGTATTTGGCTGAATGCTAATTTACTCTCAAAGATGATTTATGTTAGGTTATAGAATTGAAATGTTAGGTGAAATTGGCTCAATGTCAGTTTTCTCTAATAGCTGAATAATTTTTTAAACATTATAAAGTAAAACTTTAGCTCCTGACACTTTTAATTACAACCGACGGCTACATCTTCGCATGTTCGAAATCATATCTCCGCAAATGGTTATAATTTAGACACAAAGGTCAGGCTAATCAATGATTAATTTACTGACTAGCAGAACGCCAGCTGTTTTGTCGTATTATGAAATGGCGGATTTTATTATTACCTGTTGGAATAATTGATCCTACTTTGAAAATTATTTTATTTGATTTCTTCATGTATTCTCATTTTTGTGTAATATTTATACATCGATAAAGCAAGTAATATTGAAATACGCCTCAAAAATTCTTAAGAATGCGAATCTCAATAAAATTCATATTATCGTTTCCAATTGCAATAAGAAAAAGAATTTTTAAGAGATACAAGGATGCGAGTTTGATATCACACCATTCATATTATATATACATATATATATATATATATATATATATATATATATATATATATATATATATATTATAAACATTTTTCGATATTAACGAAGCATTGTATGGCCTAAAAAAGGCAATTTATCCAAAAGACCGGTTTTGCTCATATTTAGATTACTTGACGTACTGTCCACAATTTTTCAGGGTCAGGGCTCGAACCTGGAAATGTTGTCTTGAAAGTTTGTGACTGTAACCGCTGAACCCCCTCCAGCACAATATTATGTAGAGTCACTGACACCCCAAATAAGTGTTCCAGATTCGAGTCCTGTCCCCGGCAAATTTAAAAGTGAATTTCTAGAATTTCAAATATCTTTGATGCAATCTCCTGGATGAAATGCATTTACATATTACACAACGCCTAGTTTATACTCGCATATATATATATATATGCAATGAAATTTATATCAAGATCGCGTACATTACTTTAAGAAATTTTAACACTGGCGATCAATTATCGTTTTTATGACTAGATATTCAATTGAATAATAATTTTTCAGGTATTCCTTTCTCTTCACTAATTAAAAAACCTGGGTAGCTCTTTTGAAAATATTTCTAAATGAATGTCATGTAGGCTCCAACTGTGCGAAAGCCTAAAGATAAAATATTAGTTAGTATACAATTTGCGGCAGAGTTGGTAAGTGGTTACAGTCATATAAACCGACGCGGAATTTACCAGTTTCGAGTACTTTCCGCGAAAATATTTGCACTGTATTTGAAGCGTTCCCAAATAGACGAGACCGTTCTACAGGATAAATGTTCTTTTCTACATTATGTTATGCTTATTTTCTACTTAAAAATGTATATACAAAGGCATTTGTGTTATATCAAGATAACACGCTTGAGGTCATTAATTTTCATCACTGCCCTCAAGTATTTGCGAATAAACAAAATATCGAGCCTTTTGGTAAATAAACTGAAACGGATGTGATGCACATATAGTACTGGTCGATTCATCGATGTACATATATATATATATATATATATATATATATATATATATATATATATATATATATATATATATATATATATGTATAATGTTCGTCTTTCCAGACTGGGACGAACGATTGTGTAATTTAAGTTAATTACTGTAAGAGCGCAAAAATGGTAGAAGCGAAGTCTCGTTAAAAAGCAAGAGCATTCTAATAATTAAATTGTCCAAAAATTTCGTTTAAAGCACATAAGATCGAACATTAAATAAAAATCCGCCAAAGATTGAAAGAAGATATTGATAATTATAATGCTAGAGGAATAAAAAAAAAGAAGATGATCAAAATATTTGTCGTTATTCATGCTTTAAAGAACAAATATGATATATACTAAAATTTTGCATCTTTAATATTTCGCGATAAAATAAATATGATTATTTTGAAATGCGAGCTTTAATAAAATTCATTGTTCCCTTCTTGTGTGCAAAAACAAAAAGAAATTTTATCAATGGTAAATTCTCCGTTT